>WEZZ01029101.1:11633-56377 GCA_013400585.1 Chloropsis cyanopogon | reverse complement strand
GCATTTGGCTAAAAAGTATACTGCATTTGACCCTTCAGACTGTAGTAACAGAAGTGGTGTTACTTCTGCACTGTTTTGGGCAGCAGGATGTATATCACAGAGTTCTGCATGAACAGAAATTCTGAGACCTCTTCAAGCTAGCACATTTTGGCTTACAGTTCTACCCATGGCAGTTAGTGGAAAGAGTGGCATCCAGCAGCCTATGCAAAGCTCACTGAAGCTGAAGAGAGTATTACCATGGATGATTACCTATGGCTCTTGGAACTCTTTCTGCTGTTTCAAAACTTGCAGTAACAACAGTTACGTGAAGATGTCACCTAATTCGAAGGGGTTTATGCCTTGAGAACAATTTGCAGCTTCAGAATGCAAAGTTTGTGTCATGACAGACTAGATGGGCACTGAAATGGAGAGCTCTGAAGTGCAACACAGAGCTGTTTGCTATGTCCTGATTTTCGTTGAACTTTGCTTTTGAAATTTGTGTACATGCTTATCTTGAATTTTGCTTGGTAAAATCTCTTGCAGAGCTTAGTCAAGATGTTGCTTCAAAAGGTCTTGGGCTGATATATGAACTAGGAAGTGAACAGGATCAGCAAGAGCTAGTCACTATGCTTGTTGATACCCTTATGACTGGGAAAAGGTACGGTGAACTCAGAACACAGTGAGAGAGTACTCTGAGTTATGTGTCTGGGGGGAATAAAAATGTGCCTCTTTTTTGTGTGGAAAGAGATGTTTTGGGGCCAAAGGCAAACCAATATCCATTCACAGAGTGTCAAACTGAGCCATTTATTAAATTAGCTTAGAGTATTTTGTGACTGAACTTGTTCTGGTTTTGTTCCATTCAACAAAGCTTCAAAATAATGTGTCGGTCCTGATTCAAGTGGTTCAAATGAGTTGGGATTTGGTTAGATTTGCTGCTTGCTGCATTGTGTAATTGCAGAGAGCAATGACCACTTGCAGCAACTCTGCACATTGACCTGGTTGTGGAAGTGGTGACTTGCTTGTGGTGAAAAGCACCTTTTGCTAAAGAAGTGTTGTTAATGGTAGCTTGTCAGCTTTAGTATGAAAAATGCTGGTCTTACAAGACTCATGGCTAGAGATCATGTTGGTCAGTATTGGAAATGCTCTTTAATAGACTTCTCCTGTCTAACCTGGTGTAGGTTTGGCCACTGAATCATAAAAACCTAGGCTTGGAGTGTAGGGATTCAGTGGTGGTAAGCATGAAGAAATAAGATGAATGGAAATGGTGTTATTTCATTTTTAAGTACAGATTTGCTGTCCATTATATGGCTCATGTCTGGACAGAACTAAAAAGTCATCATTCAGTGTTTTGACCTTCTACCTTTGCAAAACTCTCACTTGCTGTAATGTCTCCTTAACATTGCATGTGATACAGGGTAATGACATTCCTTGCAGTGTGTGTAGCTTTGCCCATCTGTATGTTTTTTGTGGGATTGGAGCTGAAAAAAATGTGAAGTTCCTGAATTAATAAAGCAAAATTACCTGTTCTATAGTGTGCAGTCTATTCAACTGTAGAGTTTGATAATGCTGATACTGGACTTCCTTTCTATCAGAGCCAAACATGAGATGACTGGAGAAACTGTGGTATTTCAGAGAGGTCTGAGTAAAACACCAGATGGGTAAGTTTACTGATAGTCTCTGATGGAGAGACAGTCAGTGTTGAAACAAAATTCCCTAAAAAATCTGCTTCCTGACATTTTGTTCCTTCTTGTTCTCTAAGTTTCTGTGACTATTTCTGTGTAATACAGATGTGCTACTCACCTTTCTCTGCCTGCTTTAGGATGTGAATTGAAAATAGCTTTAGGTGTTGTAGCATTTGTCTAACCAAAAATAGTAACACTATTTCCCTTCTGCTTTTCAAAGACAAGGTCTTTCTACCTATAAGGAGCTTTGTTCACTGGCTAGTGACCTCAATCAGCCAGACCTGGTGTACAAATTCATGAATCTGGCCAACCATCATGCCGTGTGGAACTCTCGGAAGGTAATGCTCTGCTTTAGTACAACTTCCATTCCCACTGTGAAATCTGGAAACGATGATCCATTTCTCTATTCCTAGTTACATGTTTTATGAATGACTGCATGTGGAGGGTGTTGATGCTTTGGTATCAGTCCAAGGCAAATTTAGCAGGCTGAGAAAAAAATTCAGGATTACTTGAAATTCTTACAACAAATCTTTGGTATCAGAGTATTTGTATAATCCTACTTTCCCCTCTGAATTAACTGACATCTTTTATTTTTTTGAGTGTGCTTAGAAAGACAATCCTTAATGTGTTCAAACAGTGATAGTATTTTGAAAACTGGATCAATTTTTGGATGCCAAGGAAAGTGATCTTTGTTATTTAAGGAGGCAGAGTAAAAAGTAATCAGCAAGTTGCTAAAAAAGCACTGTTCTCAAAAGTATCCCTTTTTAGCTCAAGTTTTGATACTGTAAAACACCTGGGAGCTTTAGCAAAAGCCAACTGGATCCACTTCCAGGTTAAAAAAGGAGCATGGTAAGTTTGAAGATTTAGGTGTACTATTCAGAGCTTTTATGTGGGGACTCTTCACTGGCATTACAGAAACATGAAAGAACTTGTTTTGAGTCTCTGACAACACCACTTAGTGCAAAAAACAAGTCCCAGCTTTAACTCTCATCTGGAGTTTCTCAATTCTGCACATCTCTCAAGACTTCCCTCAGCACTGTGACTTCAAAAGCACAGGAGCATAGTGAGGTTCCTGACCCTTGTGGAATTTCTCACTGAAATAAAGCACCTTTTGCTAAAATCCAGATGAGTCAAGAAAATCCACTCAGAAGGTGTGGGTTGAGCTTTGGAATTTGAAGAATTTGCAGAATCTTCTAAGTTGAAGGGGACATATGGAAGTCAGTGCTTTAAACCCTGCACAAGAGCTAAACAGAGCATGCTGTTCAGGACCTTGGAGGTGATGCCTTGCTTTTCCTTACAATTTCTGCAACTTCTTGTTTTTCTTGGCAGTGGTCCTAACTGAAAATGTCTCTTTATTGCTGTTTTCTAGATTAACCCAAACAGCACATGCTGTCCTATAAGTCCCTAGTGTGGGGTTTTGAGTGGCAGCTTTTGACACTAAAAGTCAGAAAACATGCAGTCATTAGAGGCAGTCACTGCACTGCCTTCATTGAGTAATTTCTTCTTGGGCTATCCTGCCAAATCTCCTGGGACTTCACAGGCAAGCATCATTTCCACTGTATTAGTGACACTAGAACTGACAGTGTTGGAGAAAGAAAAGCTTATAGAAGAATACTGAAGATAAAGTAAATATGGACAGATGCAAAATTTAAATCCCCAGAAATTTCAGGTTTTAGGAATAAGGTGAAGTTATTCTGGTTTTAGTTTTTCAGTTCCTAAGTTATTCTAATTTTTCTAAATCAGCACAGTTGTAAGGAAGCAGTGGCCCACCCTCACCAGTTTTGCCAAGAATCTCTTTTGGGAGAATGTATTTAAATCTTCGTAGTTTTAATTCACCAGTACTACTTCTGCAAATGAGATCAATCAATATCTTGAAATAAAGGTTGGAAGAAAGTTTTGAAGTAGTATGTTGTCTGCTGAGTGTGATTGTGTGCTTGAGATCACTGTGGTATGTAGCAGTGAGGATGGGCTAATTCTAGTACCATTCTAGACCTTTTGATTTGGTCTAAATCTGAACCATGTCAGTCAGTTTTGCCTCTGACTGTGTTGTGCCCATGAGCAATAACTGAGTGAACAATGTTTCAATAAATACTATTTTGTTGTTATTTCAGGAAGCAGCTTCTGGTTTCAATGTGATAGCTGCCAAGGCTGGAGAGCAGCTGGCTCCATTTTTGCCCCAGCCTATTCCCCGGCTCTACCGTTACCAGCTTGACCCCAACCTGGGCATTCGACAGGCAATGACCAGCATTTGGAATGCCTTGGTCACTGACAAGTCAGTGGTGAGTGACCAGCAAAGTGTGGCAAGGGGCTTTGCTGCCAGCCAGCAGTGTATGGGAGATCCTCATGGGACAGATGGATTTTGTGAAAGGAGGGGCAGTGCAGAAAGGGGTGAGGTACTGCACTGGAAAGAAGGTGTTTAAATACATGGATGAGCTTGCGCAGAGGTTTTGCACTGTTTCTCATGGGTGAAAGGATTTTGCAGACCTTGTTTGTGCAAACAGCATTAAAATTTATGATTTACTTAAAATNAAAGTGTGGCAAGGGGCTTTGCTGCCAGCCAGCAGTGTATGGGAGATCCTCATGGGACAGATGGATTTTGTGAAAGGAGGGGCAGTGCAGAAAGGGGTGAGGTACTGCACTGGAAAGAAGGTGTTTAAATACATGGATGAGCTTGCGCAGAGGTTTTGCACTGTTTCTCATGGGTGAAAGGATTTTGCAGACCTTGTTTGTGCAAACAGCATTAAAATTTATGATTTACTTAAAATGGAGTCTTTCCACTTTGATATTGCTTTGATACTGCTTATAAGAAGTTTTTCAGGAATTCTTATGGCCTAAGATGCCTTCCTAAAGGAAGAGCATCTAAATATAGTTCCTCAGTTTTTAAGTGGGAGGAAGCCCATGGTTGGAGGCTATTCCATCTGTTTGAGGAGAACTCCTCCCAGGTGTATTTCAAGAATAAGTGATTTTCGTAAGATGTCCTTGCTCTGGTTCTGCAAGGCTTGGCATTGGGTTTGCATTTTTTTTTTTTTTCTAGGAAAGCTGATCTTAATGTGAAGTCATTCACTCTAATCCCCCATCAAAGCACAACTGCTTCTCAAGTAAATACATGTTTGGTATTACATTTTAACAGTTCAGCTGATAAAGGCCTTAGAGGACTTTTGTTGCATCTTTCACAATGTTAAGCACTCGAGCAGTGCAGAGAAAGATGTGCCTAAAGCACAGTTGGAGGAAGCTTGCACAGCACTGGCAAGCATTAGTTCTTCTGATGTGGCTGAAAGCAGGTTGTATTGTCCAAAAGCACTCTTTTTTTACTGAGTACTGGACAAGGATGCATAGCTGTGCTTGTTTCATAATTTTTCCTTTTTTTAATTATAGGTTGATAAGTACATGAAGGAAATTCTTGAGGATTTGATCAGTAACATAACCAGCAGTCTTTGGAGGATCAGAGAATCCAGGTATTGCTAGGAAAAGCATTAGATGTGTCTTTGAATTAGGTTCTTTTCTCATGTTCACCATAAACTTGTTAAACTGAAGAAGTTGAGGGAGAAAAGAGGATGTATCCTTTCATCGGAATAAAGCCCAGCCTTGTACCCTGCCTTTGGAAGTATGATACAATCTTGAAGCTATTTCCCTGAAATTTTTTATTGCATGTAGCTGTATACTAAACAACATCTTCTGAAGAATGAGTTTTCTGGTTACTAGTTCTTGCCTATCCTTGAATCTGAAATAATGATTTCTCTTAGAAAACCTTGACAATCTGACAGTTATGTACTTGGCAGCAGGATGCCACTTTAAAGAAACTGCTTTTTGTTTTTAATGGTTTGTATCTTTGCTGTATTGAAAACCTCTATTTTAATTTCAATTCTGTACTTTATATAATTTTGGGTTCTTCTTATCATATGCTTAANTAAAATTTCCTGTTTGCAGTTGTCTGGCACTAAATGACTTACTAAGAGGAAGACCTTTGGATGATGTCATAGACAAGTTTCCAGAGATCTGGGAAGTCCTGTTCAGAGTGCAAGATGACATAAAGGTAATGGAACTGAGAACTGAATAGGAATCTTCAACAAACAGTACAGTGATCAAGCTCTGAGGTGTTTAAAAAGCGATTCTCTGACAAGTCAGCTTGAAGCCAATGGGAGTTTTGAGTATTAAACAGAGTAGAAATTCATGCTCCTTGAAAGTAAAATTTCCATGCTACCTTGGAAATTCTCTTTGTTTGAAGTGTTGGGTTTCATTCCTGCTATGCTTATTCTGAATGATTTGAGATTTTTCCTTGATATAAAAGAATTCTGGAGTAGTTGCTTAACTTTTGAGTATAGAAATATTTGTTCTGGGCTTCTAGTGTGCTAAACTGATACATGGTGATATATGGTGTGCTGAACTTGGATATGTGAAGTCAGAGTCTTTGGGTCCTTCCAGGTTTCAGCTCTGTCAATGTATTGATTGTACCAGATACTCAGATGGACCAGAGCCAGAATTTCTTTTAATAATCATTCTAGAAGAATAAAAATAACAGAAATAATTGTTGACTTCTTTTTTTAGGAGACTGTGCGAAAGGCAGCAGAACTAGCCCTAAAAACTTTAAGCAAGGTAAAACACTACGATTTTGTCATATGCACATGTAGACAAGACATGTATGGTTTTGATGTCAAGAGTGACCATAGACTGTATTTACTATAGACTGTTGTCTTCAGAGGATCTCTGGTGTACAATTCAGTTGTGAAAGACTGAGCAGCCCCCTAGAAAGCAATCATAATAAACTTCGCCACTCCCCTATACTTTCATATATGCTAGTGAATACCTGCTGCTTGAGGGTAATGTGATGTTAAGGTCTATACAAGCAAAGGAAGGATATAATAAACTGTGGTTTTTTCCTTACTTGGGCGTAGAATTTAAGTAAACTGACTGTAACTTCAACAGTTTACCAAGACTGACTGATCTAGTTGACCAAGCCTGGTGGTACATCACTGATATGAAATGGAGTAACTGTGTATGGACTTCTCTGTGATGCTGTTACTGACAAGGTTTTTAGGGTGTAGTACACGTATATCACTTGATACTTTGTTTGGTAATCCTCTGAAAAAGTTACACTGGTGGCAGTGGGTCTGAAGTGCTGTGTTTGAAATCAGTCTTCGTAGTGCATGGCATTTTTATGCTGCAAGTGAGGATCTTGTTCCAAAATGTTGTTGTGAAAGGTTGCGACTGCAGAATCTGTTCTCATCTGGGACTTGCTGCTCTGCTGTGTGGAATGGTTGAGTCCCTGTGGCTGAGATTGGCTGTCTTTCAACTGAGAGTCCATTTGGTTCATCTAATCATCCAGATTCAGGTCAAGGCCTGCTAGGCTCTGAATTTGCCGTTTCTGGAAGTGGATTGTAACTGAAACTCCTTTTAGGAATGACTTCTAAGCCTTAATTACCTTGCAGAGAGATGAAGGTGTAACAGAACCTGGGCTTGGCTATGAGTTGTCTAGTTGCTGTTGGCTTCTTCTGTCTGAAGGAGAAAGTGCTTTAATATAATCTGGGGGGGAGGTTTGTACATGGTTGCAGCTCTGATTCTCACCTGTCCCCAGGTCTGTGTGAAAATGTGTGACCCCTCTAAAGGAGCAGCAGGTCAGAAGACAATAGCTGTGTTGCTCCCTTGCCTCCTAGACAAAGGAATAGTAAGCACAGTTGCTGAAGTCTGATCTCTCAAGTTGGTTTTGCACCATGTAAGTTCCCTGGGGGTTGGGTCTTGACCAAAGACACCAAGCTTATTCCCCTGAGTTGCAGAACATTCTTTGTGTTTGAAGTGACAAGTTGCTCCCCAAAAGAGCTTTCCTGCTGAGTTCTTTTTTCACAGAGTTTAAACAGAAGCCCTGAGAACTCTGCCTGTCTTTTGGGAGTATGTGGCCCCTCTGCAAACGCCCAGATTCTGTTCCCAGCAGGAAGTTCTTTTCTCCTGTACAAATGGCAGGCTGATCCAGAAGCAGTGTGCGATGCTAAGGCTGTCCTTTGGGACTGGCATATTTGTTCTGGTTGCAAAGAAAAAGTCCCATGGTTCTTCAAACAGCCGTGTCTGATTTCACAAGTTCTTGTGAATATTGACAGTTTATGTCCCACATGTGGCTGCATTTGGTCACACTGTTCAGATACATTTTATGTCTTGTAACAGTTCAATGTCCCTTGATGTGTAGGGATTTTATATGCTTGTCAATTTATAACCTTGTTTATTCTTTCCTTTGACTGAGGAACAGAAAAACTGGAAAATTCTGGAGGGTAGCTAGCTTCACAAAAATATTTCTTAGGAAGGCTAGAAGGCTTCTAACAAAAGAATTTTTTGAACTTTTTTCATTCCTTTTGAAGATATAAAAACCCTTTGTCAAAATGCAGCATGAGAGAGGTGATCAGTCTGAAACTGACTAGTAGGGATGGAATAGATTATTGTAACTTGTCTTTTCTTGGGCAGAGACAATGGATGTCTCAGGGGGACTTTGCCCAGTGCTTGTTTAAAACATGGAGGTGTGTTATTTTCTTCCCATATCTGTCCTGCAGTACTGCCTCTTTGCTCATTCAGTTTGTGAATCTCTGGCCAAAATATACATAACAACCCTTGGAAGCCCAGGGATAGGGAATAATTTTGTTTAAGCATGTTTGAAGGAAGATTTATATTAGTATGTCTGCATTACAGTAGATCAGAGAGGTTTTTCAGATCAGTCTGTGTGTATCTCTGTTGACTTTCCCTTTAATCTTTTTCCAGCATTAACACTCTTGTGAAGATCAGTAAAAGTGCTGGGTCTATGCTGAAACCTCATGCACCAAAACTTATCCCAGCTCTGTTGGAATCCTTGAGTGTGCTGGAGCCTCAAGTCCTCAATTATTTGAGTCTTTCTGCAACAGAACAAGAGAAAGTAAGTGCAGCTCTAACAGGGAAGTATTAAGAAAGCAGAGATAACAAAGATTTAATCTTCATTTGGTGAATGGAAAGATAGCAGATTTGGTGGAGGGCTGTTCAAAAAGCAAATAGCTAATAAGTTACTAAAAAGTTTGGTCACAGAATATGGCTGGACAAATGTGGGAGTTTTTTTGAAGGATTTGGATTATTTTTATTCCCTAGACCACTGTATGTTTCCAAAAGTGAGGAGTAATCTTAGTAATCTGTTTTTAAATGTCACTGCTGTTTTTCCCTAGGGATTAACTTTAGGACTTCATATAACTAAATTGGAAGGTGTACCATAGCACTCTGGGCTGGAGGTGGATGTCTTCAGCACAATGTCCTTTAATTGTTGTCCAAGAACCATATTAATCAATCACAGTTTTCTTGGGGAAGTGATTGAAACCCATTGATTTAAATTTAGAAACAAATTTAGCTAATTTCATTGTGGGAGGGCAGAGGCTCAATTAGATTAGCCCTTTGCAAATGAAAAGTGAATGAACAATGCGAACAGTTCAATGTGAGGTTTAATCTCTTTTCCCTCCTTTTGTTTCTCTCTCCCTCCCTCTAGAATATCAGTCTGCCTATGAAAGGGGAAACATTCATTGTCTGTAGGCATTATTGCTTTCTCCATGCATCTGAAATAGATTTTAGTGTAAGGTAGTGAGTTACAGCTAATGTTGTTGCTCTTTCTACTGTTTTCATGTTGTGTTAACACTTGGACTTTTTTTTTTTTAGACTGCAATGGATAGTGCCCGACTTAGTGCTGTCAAGTCATCTCCCATGATGGAAACCATTAACATGGTAAGTATTGATTTCAGAAGGGTTCCAGTGTAAGGTATGTTGTAGAAGAATAGGAATTAAAATGGAAGCTCTACAGACTATCTCTTCAGGGTTCATTTTCTTATCACATCTCCATGTGGCTGTCTGTCCATTTCTTTTTTCATGTACTGACTTCCCATCATGCCACCAGTGCTTTCCCCTCAGATTGATTGTGAATAACTTTGGCTTCATTTGGAGTCAGATGGATTGCTTCTTCATCTGAAGACCTGCCTGCTTTGATGAAGAAGTCATCTTTCCAGTGCTTTTCTTTGGATGGGGTCTCAGCTGATTCTGGGTTATGTGAGCTAGCATTTCTCTTCATCTCTGGCCCACAACTCCAAAACCAACTTCTCACCTGGGCCTTCAATTGATGATAGTCATTGTTGGTAAGGCATAAGTGTTGTTCAACCATTGCCTTGTGGTGCCTTAGATGTTCCTATCTGGGCCTTGCCCATACTTTCATGGTAGNGAATGGGAGGCTTGAGCAAGTGTTAGGGTAGTTGTAGCCACCAGAGCAATTTATTGTTTCCTTGGCTTATGGAAAAACAGCAACAGCAAGCCTTCCTGTACATAACAACGTGTGGAGTTGAGTTTTGGTGTCGGGTGAAGTAGTCTCTATAAAATAGAGTGTAAAGCGGTTGGGAATGAAAGACTCCATGTAAAAGTGTACTTGCTGCAACCCTGCAGGCTACAGCAGCTGCTGCTGTCCCTCCTCCAGGCAATGCCCTGTCCTGCCAGCCCTGGGGGAACAGCTGTGGTGCCCTGATCATTGATTGGGATTTTGTCGGGTAGGGGAGAGGTAGTAATGGTTTCCTTGGAGTATTGTGAAGATGTCCTGGCTTATGAGCAAGCTTCTCTATATTCTGGGGCTGGCTGGGAGATTATATGGATAATTTCCTTCACCATACTAGCAATGGAGGGGAAAGTAACAGTTGATCTGACTTTGGAAGCTCAGTTATCTTCATTTAATATGTGATCCTTGAATTTGCTAGAGAATAGATCTTCCCTCTGCGAAGAGTGTGTTACTTAGAGTGCTGTTAAGATGAGGTTTTGCCCAGTGGCATTTTAGGCATAGCAGATTAAAAATTATACTGATCACATCCCTTTTATGTCATTTATGCCATTTTTTTGTCTTGACCTGTTTAAAAACTGTCTTGACTGGTTTCATGTCAGTATCTAGTTTGGATACGTTATTGCTTCTTGGTTTCAGGGAGTTGGGGAAATTTTGGGTTTTGTCCTAAGATACAGATGCCTTTGCATCTTGTTCTAGCTAGTGTGTTAGTTTCAGGCTTCCTGAAGAGTTGGAGTGCAGGAGAACATCAGTCCAGCAAATGATAGTTTTAGCAAGGTCAGCTCAACAGAGAAGTGGGACAGGAGAACCTGTATGTGGTGGAATCCACTTCATGTGGGCTTTTTCTCATCATGCAGCAAACTCCTGTGATTCAGATGAGGACCAGCCAGCAGTGCTGAGGCAGCCTCTGCTAGAAATACACCAGCTTAAGTCTGCCATCATTACCTTTCTCTTTTTTTTTCTTTTTTTCTCTCTCTCTCCATCTCTTGCCTTTCACTAGAGCTTGCAGTATTTGGATGTGTCTGTCCTTGGTGAGTTGGTCCCTCAGCTGTGTGAACTGATCAAAAGTGGAGTTGGCCTTGGCACAAAGGTACATCTGTGGTTTTAATAGTTCTTTTGGAAATGAAGAAGGGAATATAGAGCAGTGTCAATGTAAATGTGGTTCCTTTGACTATGTCTTTTAAAGCAACAGCTTGGGTTGATGTACACTGGAGTCATTTGACATCTGAGTCCCACGCCACTACATCACTTTTCTGAAAGTGTGCTGCCCTAGCCTCCTCTAGGCTACATGGCTGCTGTGCTCTGTGACACACGAGTGCAGAAGGTTGTCCTCAGTTGCTGCAAATCTTCTAGGATCATCTATCCTGACTGCGGGTCTTTTTTCACTTCCTATTTCAATTCTTGTCATTCATGTTTTGCAAACTTCTACTGCTTCTACTTTTACTGCTCTTGAATTATGAGAACGGAGGTGAGTGGGTGTAGATCATGTCTTACAAGTGCAGGTAGCACCACAGCAAGTATTAACAATAATAACCAGTGGCAAATATTGTTTTATCTTACCTTTGTTTTCCCTTGCAATCTTCCAGGGGGCTGTGCCAGTGTAATTGTGTCATTAACCACACAGTGCCCTCAAGACTTAACCCCTTATTCAGGTAAGGTTTGTCTCTTAGTGTCAGGTTTTAAAGGGACTTCTTGTTGCTGTGGTGCTTCTTCCCTTCAGTTTAGCAGAAGAATGATCTTTACATGTATATTTTTTATCAGAGAGCTGTTTGAAGTTACCTTTTTGGTTTGAGATTGGCATGCTTGGAGTAGGTTCAGTACCTCACCAAGTTGGAAGAGGTAGAGGAAGGAGCTGAGGGAATTCACTAGCGCTGAGCAGGAATAGGCAAAATATTTCTTGTCTTGGAGCAGTCTAATAATGCCTGTGTTAGTGCAGCACTGTCAATATGCACTTGTTCCTTCAACTTGAGCTACGGATGGACCATGAACAACAACTTTGCTTCATTGGGTCTCTTCTGATAGTAGAAAGAACCTCACCTTTCTGTTACAAAATAGAAATGAAGCTGAAAGCATGATCAACTGGAGTGCTTGCATATAGGAGCATTGTCAGTCAAGGTGTGCAAAACACTAGCACTAGTTTAAACATAAGGACTTACAGACTTATAACCCCACGTACATGCAATGAGGAAAAATGCATAAATTCAGGCAGTCTAATGAAATGCAAGCTATTATAATTCTTGCTGTAGTAATAAAACGTGATGCTTTTGATAAAGTCAAGTCTCTTCCAACAGGCAAACTTATGAGTGCTTTACTTAGTGGCCTGACTGATCGCAACAGTGTGGTACAGAAGTCTTTTGCCTTTGCTATGGGGCATCTAGTCAGGGTAAGTTGGGATTTATTTCACTTCTTTAAAGGTGGTCTTCTTTGAAGCATTTGAATAATTTGAGTCTCTTCCTTGTTACAGACTTCCCGGGACAGTAGCACTGAGAAGCTGCTGCACAAACTCAGCAGCTGGTACATGGAGAAGGAAGGTAGGTTGCTTTTGGGGTATTCACTTACAGAGTACAGTGCAGAAAAAGTTCCTGGTGACATCAAAAGCTAGTAAAGAAACATTTTTATATAATGATGCTTGGTTTCACTGGCTGAAATACTGTGTTATACAATATACCATGTTACACAATACTGTGCATTACTCTGCTTTCCAAGAGGCAAACCAAGCAGTTAAAAGGATAATCCTGCTTCCCAGTCATAATGTGCTTGTTTTGCTCTTTCAGAGGCAGTTTACAGAGCAGCCTGTGCTTTAACTGTGCATGCTATGGGACGCTACAGCCCAGATGTACTGAAGAACCATGCCAAGCAGGTGCTGCCATTGGCTTTTCTTGGAATGCATGAAGTTTCTGAAGAAGAGAAAGGAGAGAAAGAGAATTCTACTCTGTGGACTGAAGTTTGGCAGGAAAATGTACCTGGTATGTTGTGTTAAGAATAGTAAAGCTTTCTGGGAAGTATGGGACAAGAGCTAGCATGCTTTCTGGAATTCCATTTTGAAAACACAGAGTTCTCATGAAAAGAGATTTTGGAAGCTTGTTCCCATTTTCTTCCTTGCTCTAGATTTCTTGTATGAAGGTTACCTTCTCTAGCTATTTAAAATAATTACAGGGGCATTGATCACAAGGGTGGACAGGCACAGTAGAAGTATTTTAAAATTGTGATACACTGAATGCTGCTGTAATATGGTGCTGATGGTACAGATAGCTAGACATCTTTGGAAATTTTAGGGGCTGCTGCACACTTCAAAGTTACAGGGGCTTTGGCCTTTCTCTCTTGTTGGAGATCTCTGTGGCAATACCTGTGGTTTTAGATTCAGTGAATGAATCTGTGCTATAGAAGTGCAGTTGTTTCTATAGAGGAAGATCTGGATACATTATGGTATTGTTTTGCTGACACTTTTAGATTTCAGATCTGGTTCCTCGGTCACCAGATGATTTTTCTGGAGTCTAAGAAAGGAGCTGAAAAAGGTTATCTAGGGACCTGTTCTTGGAAGGAAAAAAAAAGACATTATATTCCTTAGAAACAGGCTAACACAATGTCTAGTGTCTGCTATATGGAAGGACCGAAATGAGCTGTGTGTCTAAATACACAACAAAGACTTTATTTGGAGCCCCTAGAAAAGAGCCCATCTTCAACCAGGCTGGGAGGAATTCTTCGTGCTTTTCCCTGAAGTATACCTTTCTGATGTGTCTCATAGCCAAAAATCCCAAGAGATCTGTAACTGGTTGGGTTGGTTTTTTTTGTCCCAGGGTAGCACTGGTCTTGTTCGCTTGTGGTGTTTTCCGTTGTGTTGTTTTTGGGGAATTTTTAGTAAGATCAAAGGTTTGTTTGTTTTGTTGCAAAATTACAGTTTTCCTCCATTTGACATGCAGGTACTCAGGGTGGGATCAGACTGTATTTGTAGGAGTTGATATCCATCACCCAGAAGGCTCTGCAATCCCAGTCCTGGAAGATGAAAGCTCAGGGAGCAGCTACCATGGCATCAATTGCCAAACAGACAGGCTCCCTTGTACCACCACATCTGGGAATGGTGCTCTCTGCACTGCTGCAAGGCCTGCCAGGGAGAACCTGGACTGGGAAGGTAAAGAGGGAATTGTCACTTCGTGGTTTGCTGTGAGCCCAGCAGTGTGCAGCCCTTGAACCAGGAAATGCAATGTTCTCTGCTGCAGAGCAGCACAATAAGAATGCTAACGCAGGGAGTCTGCCTTTTGTCCTGCATTTAGCAGATACAGAAATACTGGGAAGATAGGTAGGTGAAATTCAGACTGCTTTAGGAGTTGGGTTCCCACTTAGACATTCCACTGTGCCATTTCTAGCCTGGAGGAATACTAGCATGTGCTCAGAGGTACTGCAAGGCCTCTCTCTGCTGCCAGTTCCATGCAGATAGAAAGCTAAGTCCTCTGCAGGAGGAGTGGCAGGAGATAGACAGACATTGCCTGTGCTGGTGTCACAGGTGTGTTTCCGCACTGCCCCTTGCAGAAGAGCACAAAGGTTTGCCCCATGCAGCAAGACTGTGCATTTTGGCTGTGTGGCACTTCTCAGTGATGTCTCTTTTATCATTGCAGGAGGAGCTGTTAAAGGCCATTGCCAGTGTTGTTTCTGCCTGCAGGTAAGTGGCTTGAATGAGGTGGTACCCTCAGGATCTGAGATCTCAAAAGGGAGGTTGTTGTACAGTGTTATTGCATATAGGGTACTAAGGAGATTATAGAAAGTTTGTCATCACTATCCTGATCTATCAGCATGTGAGGAGCAAGTGATGCTTCAGACAGACCTGCAGAAGTAAATGGTTGATTTAGAGAGGAAGAGGAGGATGTTGAGAGGCCACAATTGCTAAGAGGAAAGCAGAGACTAAGGGGGAAGATGGAGACCTTAAATGGCAAAAGGAGGAAGAGATAGAAGAGTAGTGAGGGAGCAAGTGCCTTGGAAGCATATGAGAAAAGAAGAGAATAAAACAGGGAGAACAGACAAGCAGTGAGAAAGAGCACCCCAGTGTAACTTCTGTTACAATTACTAGTAGGCAACTGAGTGCCTGGACACAGGAATTAATTCCTCTCTGGGAACAGTGGATTTTGGGAAGAGATTAACATGATCGTGTCTATGTGCCTTGCATTTCAGTGCAGAGCTGCAGAAGTCAGTGCCTGGTCAGCCTGCCATCACAGATGTTGTCCAGGCTCTCCTGAAAGAATGTTGTAAAGAAAACCTGAAGTATAAGATGGTGGCACTGCGCTGTGCAGCTGGGGTGCTGCAGGCAACAAAGGAAGACCGGTTCCAGGAACTTGCTGATATCGTCTTTCCCATGATAAAGAAGGTGACAGTTCAACTTCCTGAGTTTTCTCTCTTTCAAAGCAGAACACCCAAGTGGTGATAGTCCCAGTGATGCTGGCTGCATGCCAGACTTCTGCTCAGAGGGCTGATGATATGAGGGGTTCCCCACACTCAGCCAGATCTTTGGTGGGGCTGAATACCAGACAGTTGGTGAGCCCTGGGGTGGTTCTACCTGTGCTGCCCAAATTCTGAGTTAGCCCAACTGTTCTCCAGACTGTGGGAGTGCATTATTTATGTTTTTAATTATTGTATTAATTTGTATAATGGTTTGCTCTGTTCCCCCTGGCCCCCTGAATGGATTCACCCAGGTACCTGTCCATCTCCCAGTCCTTCCAACAATGGACAGGTGACACCCCAGCTCCCACGCTACCCACGCCCCTATCCCACCCCTTTTCTAGAAAGACCCTCGGGGTCTTTCACCCCATTTGCTGTCCCGGGGAAAGTCCCACCACCCCGGACCCCTCATTGTATACCCTCCGTGTCAAACTACCCCCGGGGCCACGTTATTGGCCCGGGCTGCGCCCCGCCCCAGGGGTATTTAGCCCTCATCCCGGGGATTTCCACACTTCCGCTCCCTGGTACCACATGGAATAAACCACCTTTGCTGCTACCTCAGAGCGTTGGTCCTCCTCTCCTTTCCTGGCTGTAGCCGCGCGGACTCACAGGCATGCATCTCAAGAACTCACGGACCTGTTACCTTCTCACCTGCCGGTCTCAGGGGTAGCATGTCGTGCTGCAGAGGTCCCACCCCCCGAGCTAGCCGGCGCCAGACCTCGGGTGGGACACCCCGGCACCAGACGGAGTCCTGCCTGTGATGTCCACCACTGCCCTGTTAGCACTTGAAAAGTTAATTCCTGACTGCTCTACAGGCAGCAAAAGGCTCCTGGGAAGCTGTGTAGAGTGCTTGTGTTTAGTTTCAGCAGAGCCTTGGAGCTCTGCGAGTGGACTTAAGTTGCACAGGCTGGGTCTGGGTGCCAGGCCACAGAGCCCCTGTGCCCCTGTGCAGCTGCCGGCAGCGCCAGAGCCGGGCGCGAGGGTGGGACGGAGCTGCACCGCAGTGTGCAGAGCCTGCCCTCACCCTTCTGCCCGTCACACCTTCCCCCATGGCCTCCACAGAACTCTCTGGAGAGCATGGGAGCGGCTTTTCCAAAGCATGATGAAGAGGATGAGGACATGAGGGAGAAAGAGGTTCAGATGGAGTCCCTGATCTGTGCCTTCGAGACCCTGGGCAAAGCCTGGCCAAGGAGCCCGGAGACGCAGCGTAAGTCAGCTAATGACATACAGAACAAACTATCTTCTCTTAAAATGAAAAGCAGAAGAAGGGAAGGACCTGGAGATCACATGCAGAGTGGGAAGAGTGCAGGATATGATGCAAGATCTCACTGCAGGCATATTGTATGAGTCTTCAGTGAGACAGCTGCCCCGACAGCTTTCCTGCAAAATAACCCATCCTTGGGAAAAATCTTTATTCTCTTAAATTCACTTCACAAAAATGTTCTGAGTCTATAGATATGGAGGATGAGTGAGGTGGCTTGCCTAATGAAAAGAAGCCTAACTCTGCCACTCACATTTACATTTGCATCAAAGCTGGTACAAGAATTGGGAATACCTGGAGAGGGTTGGGAAAAGGTTGCTTTTATTAGCATGCCAGAGTTTGTAATGCAGCTGTTTTGTCTGGCAGCACTTGTAATGAGTGAGTTGATGCACTTCCACAAGTTGATGTGGTGAAGAATTTCAGGGTCACTCATTACAGATGTTGACTTGGTCATATACAGTGACAGCTTGATGTCACTTGCTGATGAGCACTTTGGTGACAGACCAGTAAGTGTTTCCTTCTGCCTTTCCCTGTGGTAATGCAATGATGTCCTTATTTTCCCATAGGTTGCTATCGTCAAGAGTTTTGCAAGTTAACGTGTGACCGTCTGAAACTCAGCACGTGGAAAGTGCAGCTTGGAGTGCTACAAGCCATGAATGCCTACTTACAAGGGTAATTCTTCTTTCTGCAATCCACTTCAGTGATTTGTCTTCTCTTTCTTGCTTGAAACTGTTTAATGAATGATGAATGAACTGTTTAATTTGATGACACTGAATTAGTGGAGAAGGTGATCAGACTTCTGTGCTAGTGATGCAGGATGCCTGACTGTTTTTGCATTTGACAGGCTAATGCTGTTTGATGAGGAGCACTCTGACCCTGTGGCTTTGACAGAAATACTGTTGGAAACCTGTTCCTCTATCACCCATTCTTTAGGTAAATGGACTTCTCCTGGTTAGTGATGGATGATGAATTGCTTGTTAATACTGTTGTCCTCTGGGGGTTTGTGTGGTAGAGGAAATGCAGAATAAGCAGAAGTTATCAGAGTTATTTAGCCATTCCTTGCACTGTGGTGTGGTCATTGTGAAGTTGCAGTGTTCAAGGCAGTACTGTGCAGGGTGCAGTTCACAGAGAAGTGCATTCCTCTGGTGCAAGAGAGCTCTGCAAGGGGAGGGAGAGGCAGTGGCAGACTGTGCAACCTCTCAGAACACAATCAAGCTATTCCTAATGAAACAAGCTTTTCTCTTCCTTTAATGGACCAACTTTTCTCCTCCACCATTCAGACTTCTTAGATACATATGCATTATGTATCCAAGATTATAGTATCCAAAAGATAGCCCAGACTTTCTCAGATAGCCAGCGCATGAAGCTCCAAGGCTTAGATGCAGTTTGTGCTCTACCTGGAGCAGGGCACCCATATATAAGTGCTGCTTGTGTCATGTTGACAGTCCTAGGCCTCTTCATTACTTTGGTAGTGTTCCCACTTGTCCTGTGGCTGTAACAGTGTCCTATATCTCATACCTGCATGTGGTGTTGTTTCTGATGTGCCTAAAGACAGCACCTACTTTAATGCTAGCTACCAATTCAGAGACCCTTTTGGAGAAAGTTTCTTTTAGGTATCCGTCCTCATGGAATGAGGACTAGGGTCCTCACCTTATTAAGATTTTAGCTCAGAGACCAAGCAACTTTTTTATTACAAGCTTGTGCTTGATGGCTGGCATGGGGTTTATGTACCCTCATTTAATGCTACTTGTTAACATTTGTATGGTCTCTAGACAGTACAACTCACTAGAACATTCTGTTATGCACAGAAGTTGTCTGCCATCACCCTGCATCTATGGTAGCATTTTGATCCCTGTTGAAATATGTGAGGAGCAGTAGCTCTGTGCACAGGGCAGAGGCAATGCACAAGGTTTAGTTGACCTGTCAGCCTCCTGTTGTTGACTTTCTGCCGTTCAAATGTGCCTAGTGTTCAAGTGGGCACTGCAGACTGAGAGCACAAACAAGAGCTCAGCGGGCTGTGTTAACCAAAGTGGTCTGAAGATCACAGAGGTGACTGCTTTTTGTAAGGTTAGTGCATTTGGTTCTCAATGTGATTTTGGGATTTCTTGTCTGTTTTCTTTAAATCCCTCAGAAAACAAAAGCTACACATCCATAAGAACAGAAGCTTTGTCTGTGATACAACTGCTGCTCACCAGACTACAAGGTGAGACTTTTTACTTGCCACCTGGAAGAGCCATTGCTTGGTAAAGATGGCACCTGGCTGTATGGCCTGGAACTCTGGAGAGATGGCCTTACCTTCTGCTTGCAGCACTGGGCAATTCTGGGGAAGCTGGGACTTGGAAGTAGGAGAGGCCTTGAAGTAACCGAAGCTAATAGGAAGTTCTAAAGTACCATTGGATATTCCTTTGGTGAGGAAAACGTTCAGCAAGGAGAGTCCCACATTGAGCTCGAAGAACTGTCTTGTCAGATCTGTCAGTGTTATGTTCAAGCTCCATAGAAGGGGGAACTCCTCTTAGTACAGAAGAGTGATTTTTACCTTTTCAGTGTCAAGTTTGGTTTCTCATTATTATTTAGTATTCAAACAGAATTTGCAGAATTGCGGAATTGACTTCATAGGATGAGGTCTTCTTAGGTCTCAGGTTCATACGTGTCTGCAGTTGTTATGAACCAAATTTTTCCTTTGGGTTTCTGGTACGCATTTCATACTTCTTTATTCTGGCAAAAATCTTACATACCTCTTTCATGAGCCATTTGCAGCATGGGAAACGTGGTTCTTCAGGCCCTTGTGTTCACACGTTGCGGGCTTAGAAAAGGACACCTGGTCTAGAGAGGTGCAACTCCTTGGCAGGAGGCAGCACGTGCACCTGAGCATCCAGGTGAATCTGAGTTCTCCTGGAAGTGCAGTATGGACTGTGAGTGAAAGGTTGAAGCAGTCACTCCTTTAGCCTGTCTGGGGAAAGCAATGTCCTTTTGGAATTTTTTTGTTTTTGTTTTCTGGTGTTCGTGTCCAATGTCTGTCTGTCTTTATCCGCACAGAAGCTCAGCAGTGGGAAAGCCTGACACGAGAAAGCAGAGAGCGCCTCGTTCGTTCGTTGTCTACGATGGCATCAGATAGCAGACCTGAGCTACAAGAGAAGGCATTTGGGTTGAAGAGAACACTTGAAAATCTTGATTAAGTTGTAAAACAAAAATTTCAAAGTGCCATGTAAAACAAAAACAAAAAAGTGCAGTGGTCTGAAAACCAAGTGGGGAAATGAAGATTACTCTGTAGGATGCATCATTCCTGGCCAAAATAAAAAATGCCTTAAATTCTTTCCCCATTAATATTATTTTTACTCTTAAGCTGACCGTTAGTTGTTTTATCAGCAAATACCTCTCATCTGCCCTAGAATGTTTGTAAGTGTGCAACATATAAAACACAAGGGCGAGATGCTTTTTTTTTCTTTTTAATAGGCAGAAGAATGTTATTCAGACCCCCTTTGTCCTTCAGAAAAACTGTTGAAAATCCACCAGCACAGCAAGTAAAACCATATTTAGTTTTCACATTTTTTGTATGTAGAGATCTGTTAACTGGTGTCTACTCTAGTAGTGCTGGTGTTTGTTATCTGTAGAGAACAAAATGCTTCCCTTGATGAGGCCTGTGCTCGACTCCTGTGGTTTCCCAGGGGCCGGGTTTCATCTGACACCCACCTCTGCTTCTGCTTGCTCCTCCTTTGCAGCCTCTTGTCTGTGCATTATGAAAGGCAGAGTACTGTTAACTTCACTCCTTCCTCCTTCTCTGACCTCAGCATGGATTGACCGAGACTATGCCTTCCCCAGCTGGCAACCTTGGCCTCCCAAACTTTAAATGAGAACTTTTTCCCCCAAAGGATGCACAAGAGAGCACTTTACTGAGCTGGGTGGGACTAACTTGAGCCTAGTTGGTACCCAGGTGGAACACTGCTCTTCTCAAAATTGTTTTGCATGGACACTCCTTAGCTCCAGGAAATAAAAAAAAAAAGGAAAACAATCTTTTTTAGGTATGTTTTGAAGAGCGTTTGAAGTGACACATTTTTTTAATAGTGGTAATGTTTTATTCCCTTCCTGTTCGTAAACCTGTTCTTGCTTTGGAAACCTGTAACAATTTAGACTTGTCAATATTTGTAAGAAACTGAATCATCTGTCATTTATCAGAGCCCAAGTCATGCTGGTTTCTAGCAATTTGCACTTAAGAAGATTATATCTGCATTAACATGGGAGTAAAATTGCTATATGGTGATGTGGCCCTGCTGCCTGTCTCCTTTTTTTTTCCCCTCCTCTGACAAAAGACAAATCTGACCACTATAACAACAAACTTTAATAGTGTGAATATAGCACTGCTCCATAATCTGACCAGTATGTGTACAACTTTTTGGGGATAAATGCTTTGCTGATGGTGAAATAAAATCATTAGTGTGGGCAATATCATGTTCATGGCTTTCAGCACCAGAAGGCTTGTTTTTTTTCTTGCAGTCTGCAGCTCCTTTCAGATCTGCTCTGTTAAGGAGAGGATTGCTCAGATGACATCATGTTTCCTCCATGCCCATTTGTTCAGATTCAGGTATGCAGTACCTACTTTCCCCTCAGGTGCCATTCCCCAGACAGTGTTTCCTGGTACTGTAACAATCTTGTCTGACTTGCAGTCTGTAGGGAAGAACGTAATTTGTGCACACCTGGTAAGAGAATGTTAGGAGGAAATGGGCAGAGCTGTCCCACTGTGGCTCTCGTGTAGCAGAAACCTCAGCGAGCACTATTGCATTGTACATTAGAACTGGTCAGTGGGCAACTCCTTGGTGCTGGGAGCTGGTGCTATGATTCGATTTACACCTTGTTGCAGGGAGCTGCTCTTTGTTTACGTGTAGTTTGAACTATTGAGCACAGTGTACATTTTAAAATTTTACTGGGCAAATCATTTTGCAGAATCTTTAAAAACTTGCTTACCATGACATGTAGTGTCATGAGTACTCTTTTTTTTGTATTAGGTGAATATTACCAGTGATGCTTTGCTGTAGCAGTTCATTGTCTGACTTGGGTTTTTTCATATTGGTGAGTGACAGTAACAGAAAAGCAAGAGCCTCCATGTCTCTGGTAATTTGAGCTTTCACTGTGGACTGGAGTATTCGGAGGCAATGCCTAGTATGGTCAAATGACTGTACATAGAATAACTGTAATCATTGTCAATAGCAACCTGAATTTCTCTATTGGGGATTTACACTAGAGGGAAGAGCAAATTCTAGGAACTCTATAAAACTGCTGGATTAACAACTCTGGCCAAGAGTGTTGGAAAGGTTAGAGACAGTATGACACTTTCTGAATCACAAAGCAATATGTCTTTCTCGTGATTACAGAGCAGATTCAGAGCTCCTCTCTAAAGCATGTGCCTATACACAAAACCTACCTGTACAAAAGTTAATTAAGTCAGAGGTTTGATCTCTACCCCCCTCGCATTTGTAAACTTGATAGGATTAAAAAAAAAATAAATAGATGTGGCCTTCCTAGAGTTTCTCCTCTAAAAGTGATTGCACTATGTAAAACACACTGTACTTTGCCCAGCATGGGCATTTCTTGTGCTGCTGCAACGCTTTGTATATCTGGAGTGCAGTGCGCAGACTCGACTCTAGCACTCTCGCTCTGACTTACAAGCTGTTGCTTAAATGGATGTATATTGAGAAAAGTTTTCTAATGCTGCAAGATCTCCATCAAATTTACTGCAATCTGTACTGTCCAAATATGTGAATGGTCTGACTGAAAGAAAACCCTCCTGCTAACCAAAAAGGTAAAAACTAAATAAAAGCTGCATGACCTGTTCCTTGGAGTAACTGGTAGTGTTTTTTCTCCTGCAGTGGGTATTTTATAGCGTTCCTGTGCCCCAGGTTCAGAGTGTGCTGCTTCTGTGCTCCGCGCTGGCCCGCTGCCCTTGGCTCATGGAGATACACGGTGGCTCTGCAGCCCTGAAAGGAACTGTGTGTTTTTGAACCCATAGCTTGGTCTCCTGCAACCAGGCAGGGCTAGGACATGTGTCTGTATTACACAGACACATTCTTCACATTTATTATATATACAGTCTTGTATGTATTACATGCACATGGCAGATGAGGCCATGAGATTGAAAACTGACTAAAATAATATTCAAGAACTTCAGTATTTCCAAATTATTCCAGACATGCACACATTTTCCACCCAGGGCAACCTCAATTAGATGTACTTTCCTAAACAGTATTCAGAAAGGAAGAAAAAGAAGGAAGGGGCACAAGTGAGGTAAGCAGAGGACAGCACGCAAACACAAACCTCACCAGTGCTGGTCACCAGGTGGCTGAAGCATCATTTGGCAAGGGAAATGCTGTCAGACCATACACCCACCATACACAGACCGTGCATGGGGGCCTGTGCTGTGGTGAGCACAGACCTACTCTGCAGTGCTGTGATAAAGCTGGTTTGGAATTGAGGCCCACAGACATGTCATTTCTGGCCAGTGAAAGCAGCAGGATACATTCAAGTAAGTTAAAATCAAGAAAGGGTTCAATTCTGAGAAAGCACTCTTCAGTGAAAAACTTGGAGGAAGGAAAGCACATACACATCCAGGTTGTGCTATAGATAATACTTTATTTTTGTTACATTTTGTTAACAGCAGGTTAAAAATTGTAAAAATAGCTTGGGGATTAGTTGTTGATGATTCCTTTCCTCCTTAACAAACAATTACATACCAGTGACACTTTTCTGTGGAATTTGACAACAGGCGAGGAAGACTGTTACTACATGTTGCAGTAGGTCCTCTGACTGCTGTAGAACACTGGTAGTTGAATCAGCTTTTCCTCATCTAAAGGCTTTAAATTTGCAAAGCTACTGCTTATATACATTTATGTGTCAATGGTACATAGGAATGACAAGCATTACAGCACACCATAACAATTAAAGTTGTCCAGCTTATGTAATAAAACAGACTGTTACAGACTATTTCTATGAATTTCAGTTTTTAATAAAACGCAGACATGAACTAACACATTTAAACACATTAGGAAGCAACAGGGTACACTTAAGTTGCTACTGCACGTGGAAGACCAATGCTTCACAGCTCCCTTTTCTACTTCGATATTTTACGTATTTTTGCAGGTTTCTTGCAGGCAGACTCATTTTTTCTGTTTTTACTCTGTATCTTGCAATGGTGGATACACCATCCACAAACATGGTCTTGTAGAGGACATTTGCATTGTTGAACATTCCATCCTTCAAAGACACCACAATGAACTAAAACAAACCAGAAACACTTAAAATAAATGTTGCTATCCAAACAACACTAGAAAAAGCTTCCAAAGAGAGGACTCCTTTTCCTTCATTTGGCTAATACTTCAGTAATAATCTTAAAAAAGTATTCTAAAACTAACCAAGGCCCAACAGAATGCAGGTCAATGTACACCCACTTTTCCAGCAGCTAATGACACTTCCGTCCATATCCCAGCACCTGGCCTGGGATACAGTCCCCAGTGCAGGATTCCTGTTCACGGTGGAAGAAAACATGGAAATAACTGTGCCACTAATTATGATAGAATGTAGGGTCTTACCTAGTCAAAAGATACTACTCAAATAATTTTGCGATACTGGTAACAAATGTTCCCCTCCTCACTCTCAAAATTTGGAATGGTCAAGTCCTTACATCAAATAGAGACGGGTACTGCATTTTTCATGTACAGGTCACAACGATACAGAGATCCTTTCCAGTACTGCCTGACTTATTTCAATAGGGACAACATGAAATACCTTTAACCTCAAGTTAAAGATCTCTAGGAAAAAAAGAATTCAGGATGTTGTCATGCCTGAAATTGAGCATATCACAGATATTCCTCCCTATTGCTCCATTTTAACCAGGGCAGCAACAACATTCAAGTTTCACACAGTCATGTCAGTCTAGCTTTCAGCTGAAACAACTCAGAAATATAACACACATCCATAGCACGAAAGAGGGAAACAGCTCAGAGTCCTCAATGCCAGACTGCCTTTGGAAACAATGGATAGAACTCTGAGCAATCTGGCCTGGTGGAAGGTGTCACTGGTCATGGCAAGGGATTGACCTATTAGGCCTCTTCCAACCCACAGTAATTTCAAGATCATACCTGGGAGTGTCTGAAATGAGTTTGAAGCATCTGCCCAATATTCTGGGTATGAGAGAGATCAAGGGCTGCATCCACTTCATCCAAGATGTAAACTGGGGCAGGCCTGAAGAGGAGCATGGCTAATATCAAGGATAAGGCCACCAACGATCTAGTATGGAGACAAGAAAATTATGATTTAGTCTTGTCTGAAGGACTTGGGCTCTTGAAAACAATGGTTGAAAGGCAATGAAGGTGGTAAAGGGTCTGGATCTCAAGTCTGATGAGGAGCAGGTACAGGTGCTGTTTAGCCTGGAGAGAAGGGGGCCCAGGAGGGACCTTACTGCTCTCTACAGCTGCCAGAAAGGAGGGTGTAACCAGGTGGGAGTTGGCCTGTTCTCCCAGGTAATGAGACAGGCCAAGAGGAAATGGCTTTAAGTTACACGGGTGTAGGTTTAGATTGGATATTAGGAAAAATTTATTCACTGAAATCAAGCTTTGGAATGAGTTGCCTACAGAAGTGCTTGAGGCAGCACTCATGGAGAGATTTAGAAGACATGTAGATGTGGAGTTTAAGGACATGGTTTAGTGATGGACCTGGCAGTTAAGTGCATGGTTGGACTTGATGATCTTAAGAGAGTTTTTCCAGCCTAAATTCTATGATCCTAAAATGCTCCCTCAAAAGCACATTGCTGCTATGGTTCTGAAGAGATGGAATGATAGTTTCCCCATTTCAAAACATTAAGTCTTCTGTCAGAAACAGCAAATATTACTTCTTCTTATTGAAAGATCACATCAGGTGGGTGATGATACTTAAAATTATGCTGTTTTTTGATTTTTTATTCTGAGTTTTGCAATTATGTTTTCCCACGTCTTGTTCTTCAAGTATTCTGTCCTTAGAAAGTTCTGTATCTCTGTCTCACCTCTTCCCAAATTCTGTTTCTGCTTTTCAGTTTGTAAAGACTTTTTTCCTTAGAAGTTGCAAAGAAGAACATGCCCTACATGGTAGCCGTAGACACTGGAGAAGAAAACTGTTGCCCTGACGCTACTTTTAGAGCAGGGAAATACTTGCCTATATAGATTTTTGTGGTTACAACTCAAGGAGAGAAGCATTTAATTCAACATTACGTCAGTACTACCTAGAGTTAAATGTGCTTTTCTCACCATTCAATTCTTTTTTTTTGCCACTTCTGTGTGATAGGAGTAAAATCTTGTTTGTTATTTTATACTAAGTAAAGCATTGTTCTAAGTCAGAATGTATTAATAGTGCTTCCAATATTGAGTCCATTTGGAAGGAGGCAGAGTCCCTGACTTGACAAGGAAAAGATTAATTTTTTGCTTTTCAGAACTTTAATTAGTTAGACATATCAATTAGATACACAATGACAATGGAAAACAAATTAATTCACCAACCTTTGTCCTCCACTAAGTTCTGTTAAGTTTTCCTTCCAGGTGTTTCCTAAGGCAACTCTGAACTCCATACCAACAGAGATATTGTGAGTTTTAGAGGGTGCTAGCATAGCTCTGGCTCCAGGTAGGAGTGTTGAGAAAATGGAACCCAAGTCTTGATTCACCTAGAAGTCAGACCACAAAAGATGTATGAGCATGCTTTGGATCAAGAGCACAAAGAGTGAAAAACTTGGTTGTGAGCAGCAGGGCACTCGAGACATCTTTCCCAGGTCAACATGGTGACTTCCCCTGTCACACACAGGACAGTGAGAAAACACAGGTTTTACTTTTTCTGTACTGAAGAGAGAAGCAACATCAAAGTATCTATGACACCTCAAACTAAGCATTTTAGAAGGATCCAATGAAAGATGTGTTGGAAGGCTTCCTTATGCTATCAGCCAGGGAAAGTTATTCCCTAACTCAGATTTATTAACTGGCAAACTGCGATTTCTCCCAATTAATGGACCACTAAAACTACAAGCATCATGTAAGAGATACATGCTGGCATCCTCCCCACTCTTCTTCTTCCCAGGTTTACTTAATCAATGTCCAGGTATGGGATGGGATGCAACTTTGTAAATGCAGATTAAAATTTCCTGGGTTTAGGAATTTTTCTGAAAACACACTTATTCCACCATGTGTGATGCTTTTGCATTACAGCTCACTAATTTCTGCCAAACATGATTTTTACAATGGAAAGGTACCATTTTGTCAGTGACATCCTAATTACAGGCAGGATAATTAATAATTAAACAGATACTTCATCTATGTGTAATTTAATCTTGGTTAAAATCAATTTTCTCAAAGGCCACAAAGCACAAAAGTGTCATAAGACTTCCATGTAGAAAGGCATTATTTTATACTTTTGTTTTAATTCATTATATGAGAGACCTGGTGAAAAGGCAGAGTGCCTAGGTAACAGAAACATAAGTCAGACACTGCTCTACCCCAATATTATGTCTCCTGACAGTAACAGGAGCAGTAACTCAGGTCCACAGCCCCCCGCTGTAGAGGGCAACACAGAACCAGAAAATTGTAACTCTGGTAAAATATTGGTTTAAGAAAAGAAAAAAAACCCCAAAAATAAAACCCAACTGTATTTCAATATGCCTTAACCTTCATGAAATGTTTGTAGGCACTAAAAGGAAATGAGAAAGTAGTTTTGCAGGTTTAAGTGGACCTTTAACATTCTCAGAGAATTCATGTCATTCTCAAAAGTGGGAATAAACAGGAGAAATAAAGTGGTTATTTTTAAATATAGGTCAGGGATACTAGTTCCAAAACCAGACTTTTTTTTTCCCAAGGAAATATGCAAAACAGTAATCTGTGATAAATCTGATCCTCTACTAAAACATGAAGATAAATTTCAAGTGTGGTACCTTTTTCCAAGCAATATCTAAAGCTTGTTTTTTCTTCCAGTCAAGCTCTTCAATAACTGCAAGAATTTTTATCTTGTCATTCTCTACAATTCTTTTTTTCTTCATTAAGTCATTGTACTGGTGCAAGGAGAAGAAAAGATGGATTTCAATGAACTTTATGCTCAAATGCATTTCGTCCTAATATTACAGCTTCACTGTATCATTGTGTAGCTATGAAATAGCCATTAACCACAAGATTAAAATCCAGTGCATTCATTTAGCTGCGTGAGGGATGTAAATTTTGGGATTACTTGCAAATTAAAGCATCAGAATTTTCAACAATCAGCAAGGGAGAAGGACAACATTCTTCTGAAAGTTGCACTTCCAAGTTAATCATGTTTCATTTGCTTTTACATAGAAGAAAGGATGCTTCTGGAGGCTGATAGGAGGAAACAGTACTTGGAAAGTTGAAGGATAAAATCAGTGGGCAGTTTTCAGATAATCCTGGAATAGCCTGAAGATACAGATTAATTTAAGACAACCTTGTTACACCATCAAGCTATCATGCTTGAAGATGAATATATTTTTGGTCTGCAACTTTTTAATTCAGTATATAGATCTCAGATACTCTAATGGATGCCACAAAGCTTGCTAATGCTTCAACTTAGGATGAACTGGGGTAGGAACAAATAAAATAGTATCTTTTACCATCCAAAGTCAAGATTATGAGTAACCATTGGCATTGGTATGCCAATGAAAGATGTAAGATTAGTACGAAAGAACCAGCAAAAGGTTTCCTGCTATCTCATGAAGGTTTAGTTTTATTTTTGATGCATTGAGAAATAGAGCACATGAAAACATAAAGCTACATTATCTGTATATATTCTATATACACCATATGACCAGCCTGCCCAATCTTTATAAACTAAAGCAGAGAATGTTTACCTTTTCCTCTGCATCAGAAAGCATGTTCATAGCTCTCGTGTTCACATTCCTTCCCAACTTATCTTTATGCTTCTGCAATTTCTGCATCTTCTGACTTGCTTCTTTAGGGTTGCTACTTTTGAAATCATAGGCTGTGTTTGGCTGGCCAAAGAGCGGTTTGTCTGAAGCTATCCACTTGTATTCTTTCAGCATTTTGGCCACCTATAAACAAAAAGATATGTTGAGCCTCTTTCCTCACCCTTCTCAAATGTGAAACTAAAATTTAAAACAAACAAACAAAAGCAAAACACAAAAAAAAACCAACCTCACCTACATTCTGAAATTACCACAATAATTCTCCTACCCCAATGCAGCACAGGTACATATCTTTGCAATGCTTTGTGTGATTTTCTTCATTGTGGACAAACCAAGAATTTAAGGTAGCTTTCATGTACATCTTACTTACTTATTTGAAGCACTTTTTTCCTACATCTGAACTATACCAATGTCACCACATCATGGAATTACCTTCTTTAATTAGTTATCTAATTTGTCCATACAGTCAGAATGCTCTTACTAATCACTTTCTCACCGTGATCTATCCTCTCTTACTCCGTACAGATAAACTCTTTTACAATGTACAGTTTCCACTCCCTCTTCCTCAGATAAAAATTTTACATTGAGAGCTGCAAATGTGACAGTGCTTAAAGGAAAAAGGCTATTTCCTTTGCATGTGGCAAGGGAATAATCATTCTTGGTCACAAGACATGAAGAAAAGCACAATTTTGAAATACCTTGTCAGCAGCATCAGCAGCCTCTTGCTGACATTTGGTGATGCCGTGTTCTAATTCTTTTATCTTAAGCTGTAATTCATTATTTTGTTCTCTGTATTTTACCATCTCTGCAGATTTCTCTTTAATTGCATTATCGTGTAAAGCAATTACTTCCTTTTGCTTGGCAAGCTCCTTCTGTGCTCTCTCTAATGATTCCTGAAAAAGCAAATCAGCAGACATTTATTGGCCTCTTTTAAAGGTGGTGTTAAAGCCTTATTAGAACTGACACAGCAAGGAGAAAAAATTCAACGTGAAAGTGAAGCAAAAAAATAACTGCCTAGGCTGATTGAGTGTAGTAAGCAAATCTGCAGAAAAAAAATACACATTATAATGTGAGGTTCAGAGGATCACACAGATTAACATCAAAATAGATAATGAAACACAGTATTTATTCATTTTTACCTCTGTCTTAGCCACTTCAGCCGCCATAGCATCAACTTGATCCTGGTAGGATTTGATTGCTTCCTCTGCAGCTGTTATCTGTTGTTTATAGGAGGCCTGCTCTTGTTTCAGCTCTTCAAGTTCCAGAACTAAAGCTTTGACTTCCTAGAGAAATGTTTTCCAATTTATTAGTTATACTTACATGGAAAGAATTAATATTCAGTTTGATGTAGTAAATGCTGCAGAAGATTAACAGCACCCATTCTTAAACAAGGGTGCAATCTCACAAAATAAAGAAAGAAATACATAAAACATCAGTCAGTGACTGTGTCAGTGACTACACAGTAATATATTATGTCCCAAAACAAAGAGTATTAAAACCTCAGGAGAATCAAACTTTCTGATTTTGCACTTTTAACATTGAGAGAACTGCCAACAGAAGTGAAGTTTTACCTGCTCCATGTCTTTTATTTTTTTGCTTGAAGCGTGTGCCTTTTTCTTGGCATTGTCTAGTTTCTGCTCCGCGTTTTTTCGTTCTTTTAGACACTCTGCTTCTGCATTTTTAATTTTATCCTCTAATTCCTTGTATTTTTTTTCCTGCTTTCTTTTTGCTCTCTTCAGTTTTGTTTAATGTCTCTTCACAAGATGCTGAATAAAAGAATACTGAGATTGAGCACTGTTCTCATCTTTAAATTTACATCCTAAACACCAACTGAAATAAATCTCTCTTTGCCCCCAACAGAAAAAAAGTGGTTGAACATGTACTAGTTGCTGAAGTCAGATATTTCAATGATTACTCTGTGTGCTGTTGCTACCAGTTATTGGTAGGGGACCAAACAGCCATATGAAAAGATGACCTTTTTTTTGACAGAGGGAAGAATATGTCAGGTGGCAGGGTCAAGAAGTAATTAATCAGATGGCTCCCTAAAAAGATATCACCTAATCCCTAGAATACTACATCTAGATATGTACTGCTTCTGTCCATTTTTTAGACATTTTATTGTTGCTGCATTTTGTGCATTTTTGTCTTTCCTTAGCTATGCAAAACACTATTTCTTTCCAAAGCTTTCTTGTTATGCAAACCATATTACTAACCTTAAGTATCTACAGAAACAGATGGCTTGAAAAAAGCAAAGATTACTCAAATATGAGATTAAATAGTTTTATAAACCTCTCTGCAAAGAAGTATTTTCCTTTATTACAAAGTATATAAAAAACATTCAGTAAGAGTATAACCTTTACTATAAGAGAATGACCACCTTTAAGTGAATCACCTCTATGCAAGTATATTGTGATTTTGTGTTTGTTACACGTTCCAAAATATAAAGCTAGTATTTTTAAAGTGAAAAGTACTTATTTCTTAAATAAAGACTGTACAACCAAAACCACTACATTTAAACAGCCTGATATCCACCTCATCCTCAGCAATCAGTTTTCAGGTAAAAAGAGTAAGAATGCATTTGTCACCAATAGTTGTCCTCAGGGCAAGCAGCTCTTCCTCTTGTTTGTGGTAAGCACTTTGATGAACCTTCTTGTGCAACAGCTCTGCTTCCTCAGACTTCATCTCCCATTGCTGCTTCAGTTGCTGATACCTTTGGAGACAGTAGTGACACACACTGCTATATGGAAGAGTACCCAGCATCTCACTTTCAAAGCTGAAGTAAGTAGATTAATATCTATATTCCATTTCTCACGTGAGATACAGTGATGACAGTAGGGCAAATAAGCTCAAATGAATGAAAATACAATATAATTGCTTTAATAATAATAATAATCATGAAGTTTGTAGGCACATAGGTTATTATATATGTAGCTCCTGCTATTTAGCCCTGATCTGACATATTAAAACAAATGCAACTCATGGAATTTGGCAACAATTCAGAGATCACTTTCTTCCCAACTGGCAGCATTGACAGATGTTAGGCTGAAGAATTAAAGAAAAGATATCTAAAAGCAAAAGTTCTTTCCTCCTCTTGGCTATATTTCTGGAAGTCTACTGCAGCTCAAACCAATTTGAAAAAATAAATCCAGCTGGTAGGTAGCATGTTATGCAACACTACCTCCTTATGGCATTCTTGCAGAACTGACTAAACATATTTTCCTATTCCATCTTTTAATATGGTATTCAGTAACCGAGTAGCTGAAAATCAAATATACTTTAAATTATTTAATTTAAATGCTTATAGNGGTTTCTTCCACTTCTCTCGAGGAAATCTTTTTTTCTGAACCAGCTGGGGGGAGGGGCCATGGGGGTTTGCTTTTCTGCGGGGGGCCCCCTTTTGGAGGTTCTCTCCCAAATTTGCCCTAAACCAGGACAAGCTGTATCACTCAGATAGTAATTTTTAATATCTTTTTACTTCCTTTTGAGAAAAATAAGACTGACCACACATTTGGAATTCTTTACAGCTGTTAAATATATGTCTGGAACAGACCCATTCTTCAGTGGACTTCATGAAAATTCAACCAATTTCAATTAGACACCAAGGTGTACCCTTTTTTTGCCCTGTATTATCCAAAACAAAGGGGTTTTACATGTGTTATTTAAAAACTGAATTTTCTTTTTGATTACTGAAATTACTAATTATACTGGGAGGAGGGGGAGGAAGGGAATTATTTTCTGCATATTACATTCTCAAAAGGCCTATGGCCTCCCAAAACAACTCGTTAAATTAAATTTACTCAGTCCCATTAAGAGAAATTACACACATTGTATAGTGCAAATCTTACCTTTCACCAGCCGTCTTCAAGCTTGCCAACTCATTCACTACAGCTGCAAGTTCAAATTCCTTTTCCTTGAGTTCTATTTCGACATCTTTCACTTCTTGAAGTTTAGACAATATTGGTGCAGCCTGTGAGGATGCACCTGTTCAATGAAAAAATTAAAAAGGTGGGCTGATTGGAATTAGATGAGTGGATTCACCACTGGTAATTGCAAATTCTAAACATTAATAATGAGGCAGGTTGATGATTTATTTTAATTGAGAAACAGATAAGACAGCTAGGCTAAAGTTTGAGTTCTCAGAGGAGAAAGACTACCTCCGCTGTTACAGAATATAGTTCTGCAGTCTTTGAATACTACACGTGTGTTGTATGCAAACAGCTGACTTTCTATAATTTATGAAATTATCACAAACCAGTGATGAATTACTTGAAAAAGTGCTTGAATTCCAAGCACTTTTGCTTCCAAGAGGATTATACAGTCTAATAAGATTTAGGTATTTAAAATCTAAATTACTTTATGTGAAGTTTGTCATTAACTTTTTCTTAAACTAATTAATATTTCAGCTCAAGACGACTTTAGCTCAGATTATTCCCAGTATGTGTCTAAACAAAAAGGTTACTGTTAATTTTTATTAAAAATATGCAAGAGCAGTAAACATATCAACAGACACACAAGATTATTAGTATCATATGAATAGAACCAGGAATTGCCTCCATGCAGAGTTCCTTGGGGATCAAACACATCTCCATCAAGAGTAACACTTCTCGTCATTATCCTTCTGTCAAAAGTCACTTTCTTAGCGTTATCCATGTTATTACAGACCAGTGTTCCTCCAAAGACATATTCCATTGCTTTCTGCAGTTCAGATTTGTATCCAATTAGAGAAAGGGCTAAATGCAAGTTATCATGGCCAGCCTAGAAATCAAACAAAATGCAATTAGTATGCCTTAAGTTATAAGAAGTTTCAAATTTGATTTCTGTCTTTTGTTGATAATAACTCTTCCAAAAGTAGAGTGTAACTCTTCAGTTACAAGTGGAATAATTAATACCCATTTAAACATCACAAAATTGAAAGGATACAAAGGAAAACAAAGTCAATATATCCTCAAACCCTGTACAAATTTTTACAATAACCATATATATTCTTTTAATAACCATTAAGAATCCCAAATTTTTAGTATAGAAATAAAATGAAAAGGGGACAGATGCAATATAGTATAAAGAGTGTATTTATTTACATACCAAGCTTTGGGCCAACTTGACCATGTCTTCTTGAATACACCTGGCTGAAATTTTGTTTAATGGAATGATGGTGTATCGATGCTTTAGTTCACCCTTTTCTAAAAGCTTTTTGCCAGTAACCTCAAATGAAAAATAGTTACAAAGCACACCTGAGTACACAAGTGAATCATATAAGTAAGACAATAGGGCATTGGAAGAAGAACACATTGTTGCCACCAACTATGCATGACTTTCTTGACCCAATTAGAACATGTACATAGGTCCAAACCCCTCTCAAGCATTCAGTAACAAGCATTCGTGCTTGCCAACCCCGAATCATATGACCGCTTCTCAGAATTCAGAGCTCTGTGCTACCATAATAAACTTACTTCTGAGTCCACAATAATGTTATAGAGTTTCCCTCCAGCCACCGCTTCCAAGGCTCTGGCATTGCATAGTTCTTTCACAGTGAAAAGCAACACAACAAAGCCTTTCACATGGTTTGGATTCCAATTTTTTTCTGGATATCTTAAAATAAATATAAATTATGACTATGAATCATATTTTTCTCTCACACATCTTTAAAAAATTTATATTTAAAACCCATTATGCTTATTGTTCTTGTATAAGCAATTCTAAATTCTATCAGAAAAACAACCACACGAAAAAATGGTTAAATTAAATACTTCACAGGAAGAGATTCAACAATAGTCAGTTACATAGTCATTAAAATAATGTAATTCCTGATTTATTTCCACATTTTTTCAATTGATTTTTCCAATGGGTTCTATTATTACCACAGCTATAGGAGTATGTTCAGCCTATTACACAAAAAATTAAACCTAGGGATACAGATATTTGACCGGAGTTGACCTCCAAAGAGCAAGTCTACTTGTGTCCATAGGCAGGAAACAATGATTACAATATTTCCCAGTTTAGATCTTCAGATTCTATGACTTTAGCTATTGAAGTTACGACTTGGAAACACCATCAGGACAAACTTTTACATTCCAATGACTTAGATAAGATTATAACATTTTCTGATTTTCCCCCTCACCTTCCCCTTCACTTTGCAGCACAGCTAAGACAGTCATTATTCATTGGCACTAAAAATAAAGCAAGAGCTAAGACACTGGTAGAATTATGTGGTAAACAGCCCCCAAAAGCCCTTTCAAGCGTCTTTTAGGATCACACTGAGATCTTACTTGTAAGTAAACTGTAGATGAGGAAATTTTGCCATTAAATTTTCACTCCGTTCTCTTAGCCGGCTGATATCAGAAATCAATGCCTTCTTTTTTGCTAGGAGGGCTTCTGCTTTCTCTTCTTCAGAGTTGAACACAAGCAGTAGACATATATCCAGAGCAGAGAAATCTATTAGCTTAAAAATTGGTATCCTACAATGTTCGTCTACATATATGTGGAGAAGACTTTCTAAAATTCTTTGTAAATTTTCAGACTAAATAAACACCATCATGACAACAAACACGCAAAGAAAAAGTTTAAAGTGTAATGTTCTTCTCTAAAGGTTAATCTGGAATATCAGCTAACAGTTTTGAGTAGCGTCTGAAACAAATGCTACCTGGCATAAGAAACAAACTCTAAGAAGTGTTTAAGGTACAGAAAACCAGGAAGCAATAGGGGTGTTGGCCACTTTTTCCATCTAAATTTTAGCTGGAATTTAATTGTGCCACCAAACTTCAAAATGTTCGGCCCAAAGCTGATAAAAATCAAATTATTTTAAGCTGCTGTCTGTGAAAGTTTAAGAGTTTGCAGAGCTTACATCGGAGGAATTTATGCATGAAAGCAGTGTACTTGATTTTTCATGTCCCTCCTGCTCTGGGGCTGGGTGAGATGCCCCACAGCAGCCCTCATAGTACTGTTCTTTGTGTTTCTACTAAAAAAGCATAGATGTAACAGAGTTTTTGCTATTGCTAAGAATGCTGGTACAGCACCAAGGCTGTCCCTCCAGTCCCTCTCCCAAAAGCCAGTAGGCTGTGAGTGGGCAACAGATTGGGAGGGGACATAGGATATGGGGCCCAAGGATATTCCATACTATTATGAAGGCATGCTCATTAGTAACAGCTAAGAGAAAGGATGAGGGAAGCGAGCATCCATTATTAAAGCCTTTGTCTTCCAAAACAGCATACTGAAATCCTACTTCACAGGAAGTGGCTGAACATTGCCTCCTAATTCCTGATGGGAACCAGAGCATAAATTCTTTTGTTTTCCTTTGTTTCTGCATCCTCCAGCCAGCTCCAAGACAGAGCCGCCACTGGCCAAGGCCATCACTGATGGTGGTGAAGCCTCTGGGATAACATATTACGGAAAGGGATAAAAAGGCCAAACCGATCTGCAGTGGCTGGAAAGAGGAGTGACAATATGTGAGAGGAACAGCCCTGCAGACACCAAGGCCAGTGAAGGACAGGGAGGAGGTGCTCCAAGCACTGGAACTGAGATTCTCCTGCAGCCTGTGGTGCAAACCATGCTGAGGCAGCTGTGCCTTGCAACATGGACTGTGGAGGTCCACAGTGTAGCAGATATCCACCTGCAGCCTGTGGAAACCAAGACTGAGCAGGGTTCTGTCAGAACCTGCAGACCCATGGACAGATGAGCCCACGCTGCAGGTTTGCTGGCAGGATATGTGAACCCCCCAGGGGACCCACCCTGGAATAGCCTGTTCCTGAGGGACTGCACCCCATGAGAAGGAACCATGCTGGAGCAGGTTGTTAAGAACTGCAGGCCATGAGTTCAAGAAGTTCAAGGAGCAGAAGTTCAAGGAGGACTGCCTCCCTTGGGAAGAACCCCATGGTAGAGCAGGGGAAGGGTGCGAGTCCTGACCCTGAGAAGGAAGGAGTGGCAGAGACAACGTTTGAGGAACTGACTGCAGCCTCCATTACCTATGCCCCTGCACCACTCATGGAGAAGAGGTACAGAAAATCAGAAACTAAATAGAGCTTGGGAAATTAAGTTAAATTGATTTCCCCAAGTCAAGTCCATTTTGCCCATGACAGTAATTGCCAAGTTATCTTGAGNGGGGACCCACCCTGGAATAGCCTGTTCCTGAGGGACTGCACCCCATGAGAAGGAACCATGCTGGAGCAGGTTGTTAAGAACTGCAGGCCATGAGTTCAAGAAGTTCAAGGAGCAGAAGTTCAAGGAGGACTACCTCCCTTGGGAAGAACCCCATGGTAGAGCAGGGGAAGGGTATGAGTCCTGACCCTGAGAAGGAAGGAGTGGCAGAGACAATGTGTGAGGAACTGACTGCAGCCCCCATTACCTATCCCCCTGCACCACTCATGGAGAGGAGGTAAAGAAAATCAGAAACTAAATAGAGCCTGGGAAATTAAGTTAAATTGATTTCCCCAAGTCAAGTCCATTTTGCCCATGACAGTAATTGTCAAGTTATCTTGAGTTATTGCAGTGTATCATCTCCTCTGTCTAGTTGAGAAGGGGTGTGATAGAACAGCTTTGGCGCACACCTGGCATCAAGTCAGGGTCAACTCATGACCTTTCTATACTCCTTTGCAGATTGCCCCAAAATTATGCATCAGTAGTCTGTACAGACCTGAATAGTTCAGCTCCTTTATTTGCTTCTCTAGGGTTATTTTCATTTTTTCAACAGCTTCAAATGCATTTCGGTCTTTCTTGTAGCCTTCATCCATCTTTTTAACTTCAGCTTCTTTTGCCTTTAATTCTTTTCGTGCATAATTCAATTTCATTTGAGTCTACAAGGAGTAAGCAAATATAAAACCAGATCTTCAAAGACAATCTTGCAGGTGCAAATTTAAAACACTCACACTATCAAGCTGCCCATGTAACTTATAAAGTTTTTCACTGATTGCAGACATGACAAAAGCCAGCCTTGGCTTTTGAAAATAATGGAACAGGTTATTTGGGAGCAAAAACACAGATCTTGTATTTAACTATGGCAACATATTAGAAAAGGAATAGACTCTGAGAAGAAACAAAGTAATTTAAGGTGGGATATAGCTGTCCTTGTTACTCTACAGAGAAGAATTTCTTTGTGATACAGGGAAAGTGAACTTTGGAAATTTAAACTCCACTATCAGAACTACCCCAGCAGAGGTTTTCTATCTTAAGATAGAAAGAAACAAGCATTGTCTCTTTCAGTCATGTGATGAGCATACACTTTAACTAAGGAGAAAATAGTTTCTTCTAAACTCTCTATTTCACAATCACAGACATCTTTATTTTAATTCCATTACATTTAACTGTAGAAATCTCTTTGATTGTATATCATGGACAACAGTCCTCATTTCTTCCTATTCAATACTATTGATCATTTGAGTACAGTGAATCCTACTTTATATCTCAAATACCAGTTTTTAACACATCCTGTTGTATGTAATGAAGCAATGTAGCAATGCTACAGCATGTTCCTGTGCGAGGATATTTCGTTTATGTTTATCAAAAACTTAGTTTAACACGTATGCCAAAATGTAAAATATCTGCCAAAGATATTCTGCACCTCTTTTCACTGATCTTTCAAGCATGTGTCAATCGGTTTTCAGACGACTTTCAAAAGCATGCAGGCAGGTCTGAGACAGGCAGAGGTTTTTTTCTTACCCGTTTAGCCTCTGTCACTGCTTTGCTAATTTCATTTTTGCAGATCATCATCTGTCCTGAAAGAGTAGCTTCTTCACCATCCTTATTGCTGGACAGGCCAGCAGACACAGCATTAAAATGCTGTTGTGCTGCAGCTAAAGCACGTGCATCTTTTTCACTTTCTTCCAGTAAAACACTTAGTTCTTTCTCTAGATTCTTTACTTCTTTCTCCTTTGACACTAATGCTTTAGAATCCTTCAGCAAAACAACGAAAAAATAAAAAGAAAAACAACAAAAAACTAAGAGAGAACCTGAGTCTATTACCTTGAAATTCATGTTAAGTGATGAGCAACAATAGTTTCATCAACTACATTTCTATGACCCTGTGTCAGATTTTGTGATGTTGCAATATGTCTTTGCATGTTTTCAAATGTGTTACTTGCCCAGGAGTGTACTGAATATTTACAGAGAGATGAAATACAGGAAGAGGCAACAACCACCCAAGAACTAGGAGAATTATCTTGCTCTTCCCAGTATCTAAAAAATTATTCTCCTGCATAAAAAAAATTGATTGTCAAAAATATGGAAGGCAGAGATTTCTCATTTAAGAGTAACATATGCCCAGAGAGCATAATCGTGTGAAGCTACAGGTGCCTCTGCTGAGTTTAAAAGAAAATTTGGAACCATAAGGAGTTGCACTTTATTTGTATTTGCATCATGTCTTTTTCTAGTGGGAACCTACTACCTATGCTCAAAAAATTAAACAATGCCCTTAACATTTGTCTCTGCTTTCGTAATGTAATTCTTGCCAATCACAGGATTCTTCATACCCTAACAGGAAAGAAAACACCAGCTGTTCCCATAATCTGAATTAATTTAGTATGTAAAGAAAATTATATACAAATATCTTACCTTCTGCATACGTGTTACCAATTCATTATACTTAACCTCTTCACCTTTTAAGTTTTGCTTCTTGAGATCAAGAGCACTTCGTGCTTTTGTATTAAGTCTTTGATTTTCTGAAAGAGCAGCTTCTAGTGCACGGAGTTTACCACCAACTTCCTACAGTCAGCAATAAAGGAAATTTAATTTAGCCTGTGAAACCAATGCAGTATTTGTAATACTTTGTCTTCTGTTCAGAGCTTTATGTAGAAGGAAATCTGACCAAGCAGGCAGTAGTCTCCAATACAAACAGGTCAGACCATCTCTTAACTCTGAAATCCATCCTAACTTGAAGGTACTATTGAAGACCCACATCACTCCATAAGATGGGACACTGTCCCTGTGCAGAAGGTGGATTTAGACATCCAAAGACTCTCTGGGCCATCCTGTACCTTGCTAAATTTACTGCCCCAAAAATTGAAGTCAATACTGATTATTGTCAGACAAAACCTTACTCTCCTTTTCAGACATCAACAAAAAGAGAGAAAGAAGTCTCCGGCAAAACTTACTGTTGAAGGCAATGAGCAACAATAGTTTCATTGCACAGAGGGCAAACAGTTTTTATGCTTCAGTTATTTTTCATTTGCATTTCAGACAAAAAAACCTCTTTAAATGGATGTCTTCTAGATAAAACTGAAAATGAACTGACTATGAACAATGCATAATCTAAGCAACCCACCAGAAGATAAAAATTCAAGGGTATATTATCTATAAAAATAATTCCAATGTCTTGAAGTTTTTTGTATTCAGCTATTCAGATGAGGACAACTCTGTTTTCATTTACCTTATCCTTTTCCATCTCCGCTATGTCTTCATTAAGTTGTTTTACCTTCTGTTCAATTTCAGCCCTTGATTCCTGAAACTTCTCTACATTAGACTGCATTTCCTTTAACACATCAGTGGAGGATACCTTTGTTTCTTCAGCCAGAACAAACTGATAAGCTACACAAAGGCGGGTTAAATGTTCTATTTCTCGTCCTAATTTTTGGTATTCTAGATAGGATGCTCGTTCCTGAACAGACAAAGAAAAAAAAAAACCTCTAATTTGATGGAAGAATAGTACATAAGAGTACTACAGAAATCTTTTAAGCACTTCTAAACATCAGTATTTGCAAGTAAGAGGATTTATTCTTCATGTTATTCTCAGCTAAAACAGTATTCATATAATTGACTGCACACCAGAAATACCACTCTACTTACTTTTTTTAAGAACTAAGACACTTTTAAATCTATTTTTATCTAGTTCTCTTGTTTTATTCCTTCTCCCTACACCCCTCTCTAGGACTTCCTGGAAGTCCAAAATGTCACATTCTCTGTATTTGGATATATGACAAAATTCTCTCCCTTACAAGACTCTGCAGCGCTTGAAAACATGCTATTGTTTTGTTTTAGCCAAAACATACTGGCTCAGGATAGCTGTGAAAGTATTTTTTCAGTACTTGGAGGACCAACCTTACCACCCTTCTAATTTTTTCATACCTCTTTCAGTTTCTGTAAAGTTGGACTGATCTCCTCATTTAAGACCTGAAACACATAACAGAAGGTTTAAATTCTGCTTTTACTGAACCCTAAAATTTAAACATGTCTAGGCATGGATATCTAGTTCCAGGTGCAGAAATGGAATATTCTACAAGTCAAAGTCAACATTGAACTAGCTGTTCAGTTATCTTTAACAAACACAAATGAAACTATATTTTACAACATGTAGTACCGTTTGAATGCTTTGCAGTTTGCATTCCTTCTTCTCTATGGTTTTCTGAGCAGTTATTTTCTTGCACTCATACATCCTAGTCCCAGCTGCTTCTTCAATCATAGCTAAAATCTAAAATAAAGCAATGCAAAAAACTTCGATGTTTCTTCTCACATTAGATTGGTTGAATTAAGCTGAACATCTCATCTCCCTCCAACCTTTATTTTTGTTGTCCCACTCCCAACATAGAGATTCATATCATTCAAATCAGTTCAGTAAAACCTCAGACAAAAACACCCCCACAATTTTCCTACCTCTGGTGGCTTCATATTTAGAACTCTGGTAATTTGTCCCTGGTGACAGAAAGATACAAGATCAGTGGCTATGTACCATGCAGTTGGAAAAAGAAAAACCAAAATCCCAAAGTCCCATTCACTTTTATATATTGTATTATAAGTTCAAGCACTTTTTAAAATTTTTTTGCTACAACAATAATCTAGTTTACTCAATTGTGTTGCTCTTAAAGTTCAAATAAGTCACTCTTTTAGGTAACATACTTGAAAAGGCCCTTACATTGTATCTTAGGCTAATCCTCCACAGTCCTGATCATATCTTAAAGGAGTAATGCAAATATTTTTCCTATAGTCTTACTGGGTTACTGATGTTGAATAAGCTCCTAATCATAAACCAGCTTTTTTGGCGATGCAGCTCATACATAACAGGGAGAAAGAGAGTATGTATAGAACTGCTCCCACCTTTGCCATCCACTTGGGACAGTTACATTTGAAAGAATAAATCCTACTCTGTTTTATTATTCCTTGCAAATATTTCAGGGGTTTGCCTAGTATCTTACAGTCTTCTCAATTTGTCAGCTTTCTTTTGATAATTGTGACTTAAGAAGGTACACATCTCAACTCCATTCAAGATACTGTCTAACATGGAGCACAAATAATAGCAAATAAAATCCACCATTTTATAATGTTTATAAAAGCAATACCTATCGATTAAGGAGAAAAAGAATAGAAAATAAAATGGGAACATATTTCAGAAAGGTTTGCTAACATGGGGGCCACAAGAGGTCTTGTGCTACAAGATGTGTTTTATGGTCAAACTATGCTATACTGGAAATCTTAACAACTTAACAGACTTCATTTTTTCTTGATGCCACTCTAATTAGGAAATTAAGTGTTTTCCCACTATCTCCCCTGTCTTAAATTTAGCGCAAGTCCTACTCTTTCTGGATTTTATAAAGATGCACACAATACCTGCATAATGAGGAAGTGAGGATTATTGACATTGAGTCCAACAGAACAGAAGAGATCCTGCACACGATTGTTGGAAGCATTCACACCATTAATAAAATACTTACTTCTACCTCCAACAACAACCTAGAGAACAAAGACAAAAAAAACTGCTTGTGGGAATATAAACTGTAATAAAGAATAAAAAATCTGAGCAAATCACACCTGTTATATCTTCGCATACACAAACTGTGCAGAACAGCAAAACAGAACTTGTTTGACATTTAAAATATGTAACTAAAATATAGGAAAGATTAGTCATTGAGGACAACACTGTCAAGAAACTTTCCAAAAACTCTACTTTTCAAAAAACCAAACAATCAAAAAATAATCAAAAACCAAAACCCTAACATCTTCATCAAAAAAATAAAGGTTCCTTTGTTCTTGGAGACCAAATTTAACACAGAGTTCAGATATTAAGAGGAAAGATATAAAAGGAGAAAATTTTAACTTGCTTTGTGAACACTTCCACCTAGTACACTGGATCTACTCCTACAATTTGTGTAACTAACTACACTGTAGAAGCAACATAGAGGCCTTGCCCCTACTCCAGAAACTCGGGGACTTTAAAAATTACTCTTTTTTTTTCTTTGACCACTCATGAGCATGGTAAAAATGCACATAGGTTATGAAAAAATACAGATATTAAAGACTCACCTGCCTAGTCACGGTGATCTCATCATTAGCTTCAAATCCCAGTGGACTTCGATTTTTGTTTGAATTATCAAAGTTAATAGACACGGTTGCCTTTGTAATTCCAGCTTGCCCATTCTTATAAACTAGATCTTGCAAGTTGGAAGCTCGCACCTAAGTCCAGGGAACAGATAAATACTTTTTTGAAAGTAATTAACATTTTAATTGTTTTAAAACCAATAGGTTTTGGAGAAATTAACAAAAAAATAAAGAACTAGCTGCATATTTCTGAGTTCATGTGAAGTGACACATAGGAGCTGCAAGGTGCTACTGTAAAATCACACCAAGTGTGTGCCACTCTAGTTTTACTTATCCAGCTAACTGTTTCTGCATGAGGCTCCTGACAAACACTGGGTACATCTGTAAAAAAAGTCATCTGACAGTAAATTTATTTAACAAACATTTATTTTTCACAATGCAGTTCACAGGGAAATGATTCAGAAAGTGTTCCTTGGAGGCCTGCTGGCTTTGTCCACAACTGCGGGAAGGTAGGGATGGGAAAGAAAGGAAATTAAAAAATCACCTTCTGACAGACATTAAAATTTACATCAGAGCACACAGTTTTTTATGCAAATAAAGCATATATTATCTCTTAAATAGCAGGCATTGCATAAAACCACTTTTAATTTTTTTCTGATGAACTAGGTAGCCAGATTTTAAGACCCAATCTGGAACTGAAAACACTTATTACAAATGAGTAAATTAGTGCCTTTAGATGGAAAAGGGACCTTTGGCTTGAAGTTGTTAGCTTTAAAGTGGTTATTTTTAGTCTACTGTTTTAAGTCACATACTTTGTGTAATTGTAGTATGTGGATGAAGTTGTAACTCAACCTTAATGTAAGAATGAGCAACAATGACAGAGACCCAGATTCACGTAATGAAAAATCCAAATAACAAAACTATTTCTTTCAAAGAAGCACCACTTCAGGTCTTCCGTGGGGGATTACTCACTAGAGTAACATGAAAAGTTGCTAACAGAAGAAAGACTTTTCTTAAATGTCCCATCTCTTTACCTGTGACAGATTGCTGATTCCCAGCACGAAACAGATTGAGTCCAAGATATTGGATTTGCCACTACCATTCAAGCCAGTAATGGCATTGAATAACGGGTCAAAGTCACGAATTTCCGTCCTCTGAGCATAGGATTTAAAACCTTCAAGAACAATTGACTTGATGTACATCTTCTCAATGTTCCTAGGGGACCAGGCAAAGTATTCCTCTAAGAGCACTGAGAAAGGTATCTGGATTACAATCCTGTATACTTCAGAGTAAAGAAAAAAGAATAACCAAATTATTCATACTGCCAAACAAACAATTAGACCTGAGAAAATGGAAAGAACGCATGCCTTTTACAACAAAAATACCATGCATTTATAAACGAAAAAAGACAATTAGACCACAGATCCAGGCAGTATCCAAATTGAACTTCAGCATTTCTAAGGGACTAGACTTTACACAAAATTTATCACAACACTTGGGTATTGACTCGCGGCAAAACCACGGTTTGTCACAAAGCTGGCCGCAAGCGAAGGGGAAGAAAAGGTCCGGGTGTTCCCGAACACGGTAGAGCCTCCCTCTCCCGCCTGCAGAATTGCTGTACACGCTCAGCTGCACCGCCCGCGAGGGGCAAATCCCAGGGAAGCGGCAGCCTCGGCTCTGGGGCAGCGCAAACAAGGACCCATCAGAGCCCCATCCCCGACNGCCCCCATCCCCCCCCCCCCCCCCGCCCCCCCCCCCCCCCCCCCCCCCCCCCCGCCCCCCCGCCACTGACCCTGCTCCGGCGAGCCCGCCCTGCCGGCTCTGGTGCCAAATCGGCCGCGGGCAGCCCCGCTTCCCTCCCCGGTACCGGTGCCTCACTCGCCCACCGCCCTCCCCGATGCCTCTGCCTCACTCCCTCACCCCCGTGCG
>WEZZ01029100.1:15841-59117 GCA_013400585.1 Chloropsis cyanopogon | reverse complement strand
CTTTTGATTGTGGCTGTCGTGACCGTATCTCGATTGCGAAATAAAATGTCTTTTTTTATTAATTATTAAATTGGCTCCAATAATTTTTACCTGTAACACTTACCGTAGGTGAGCCTTTGGTCGTAAGAGCGACTGTTGAACTGGGACCTTATTAACACCCAATCTCACGGGAAAGGACCCTCACCATCTACTCAGGTGCCTCAGGGGAAAAAACCAGGACCCCGAACCCCTTCTCTTTCCCAGAAGGAGCCTCTCCTGACTGCTTGCGGCAGCTGCTTGCAGAAACCCAGCTGCTGCTGCCCAGCCCCACTGTTTTCTGCCACTGCCTTGGGCTTTTTTGCAACACTTTATCTCAACATCAGGTGCCCAACAGGGTACTCCACGGCTCCTGCCAGGGCTCCTGAGTTTCTGGTACATTTTGTTTATCAACCCCTGTGTGCCCGCCTCTGCCATTCCAGCCACTGCTCTAAGGTTCCTGCTATAGCCCATTTCGCCATCCAGAAGGGCACTGGGATTGGCTTCCTGACATGAGTTTCTAAAGGAAGCCCCTTATCTCTCCCACCAGCCTGCCTGGCATTACCACATGGAGGGATGGCTGAGCTCGCGCCACAGCGCCCCCTGCAGCCGCGGGGGAATCATCGCACCTGCCCTGCCTGGCCAGGAGCCACCAGCGCCCCTGCCGGCTGTGACCCTAACTACACCAAAGGGGAAAGTGCTCAACAGCCGTGAGAAGGCTGTTACTGATTTTCTGGTTTTTGTTTGTTGTTGCTACTATTGTTTGTTTGCCTTGTTATACACAAAGATGTATATATAAGCAAAGAACTGCTATTCTTTTTCCATTATCTTTGCCTGAAAGCCCTGTAATTTCGAAGTTATAATAATTTGGAGGGAAGGGGTTCATATTCCAAGGGAGGTTCCTGTCTTCCTTGGCAGACACCTGTCTTTCAAACCAAGACAGTTCAACTAGACGATAACTTCCCAAACTGCTAGAGTAATACAGCATGAAAGTTAAAAAATATTTTCAAATACTTTTTTTTTTTTTTAAACAGGAGCAGAATCCAGTTTTTCACCATATAACCAAGCAGCAAAATATACTTTTCATAGAAACTAATGTCCTGGGGTGACTTTATGATGCTTGCATCCCCATTCGTCTGTTTAGTTCAGCAATAAGTTTTGCACCTTTAAGATTGGTTCTGAGAGCGAAGGGCGGGGGAGGGAAGAAGAAGTGCACAGTTTGTTTTCAGAAACTGCACTCACTCCTACACATTCCTGCTCCTGGGCTGTGTTGTCTGCAGACAGACAGACGGCAGGACAGAGCTCTCCTTAGTTTTTAGCTAGCTGAGGCAGGGAAGATTCCTGGACTGTGGTTTTTCTTTTTCTTTGGACCTGTTTAAACCTGCTCTGGACTGAACACCAAGAAGAGCACCGGCAGCTTGCACCTGTGGCCCACCGGGCCGGGCCTGGGCCGCGGCATTTCCAGCACTGAAGGGAGATAAGAGATCACTGATAAGAGACTGAGTAAGCTGAGCTTCAAATGGGACTTTGTGAGTTTGTCATCTCTTTTGGAGTGGCAAGATATTTTATTGTTTCATTGCTAATTTTTTGTGCTGGTGAATGCTTGGCCTGTTAAATAAACAGGTTTTTTCCACTTTTCTCCAAGGAAATCTTTTCCTGAATGGGTTGGGGGAGGAGCCGCTTGAATCTGCTTTCTTGAGGAACCCCTTCAGAGGTTTTCTCCCAAATTTGCCCTAAACCAGGACACCTAATCTGCTTGTTTATTAACAAATTATTCACAAGTTATTCTGATTGAAAGAGGCCATATACATAATAAGATTCCAACATATCTGGATCTTTCCAACACTGTGAATGCAGTGCTTAGCAGGATACATTAATAGGATAATGAGGCAGAGCCACTCCCGACCATGCACTTCACGTGGCACAGTTTATCACCTGTAATTCCCCCTTTGCCACACCTTGCCATATCCTGTCTTCCATGCCCACATAATGATCCACAAACACCCACATAACTAAGCTTCTCCTCTCTATCCAGGGTTCAGGATGTATTTCACCAACAGAAAATGAAATGTCATCTATTCAGAAACACATAGCCACGCATTTATCCAAGGTAGTCAAAGGATCACATCTCTGGGACAAGGATGCCTGCTCCCACAACCAGCAAGGAATACGGAGCAAACTACTTCATTTCACTGGCCACACTGAACAAATTCACCAGCTGCTTTTCCTTAGGCAAGCAGTGAAGAGAGGAGAAAGTGCAAACTAGAAATTCTTATTGCCCACACTGCCCCAACAGTGGCAGAAATCCTGCCCTCCTGCTGTGGCCACTGGCAGAGCTCCCACCAACACTTACATGGCCAGGTTGGCGGCCATAGTATTTTCCCAAAACCAGTTTCTGTAAAGCAAAGAAGAAACCATTGGTTTCTTGACACTGCCTGCTGTAACCCTGCAAGCTGTGCCACACAGCAAGGGGTGCAGGCATGAGGGTGGCATGCGCACTTGAGACCAGGAGAAGGGAGTTCTGCAGATCTTCACTCTTCCACCAGCACATCACACAGCTCCTCATCTTTGCTGCATACCCAAACACATTTGTGGCTCTACGTCAAGCACCACAGTCCACACTCAAACAAGAAAAATACTGTCAAGATGGAAGAAATTACTGGGCTAACTCAAGATGCTTGAAGTGATCCTCAGAGCAATGCAAAATTAAGACTCAACCCCTTCAATCAGCTGCCCACTGACAAACTTTCTGTTGGTATCTTAAGTCTTACCAGATGGATTTAACAGTGGTATAGGGCAAGGGTCTATTTGCACTAAAATTACAGAGGAATGGGCAGTGGCAATGGCCAACTTCTGGCAATGTCCATTAACAGCTACTGCACTTAGAATAGCTGAGGCAGACACAGAGCTGACAGGCAAGATGCAACTTTTAAAAAAATTATCTTTTAATACTGAAAAAGTACTAGGAGGAGAGAAAAAAATTTTAAAAGCTCTCTGGACTCCTTAGTTCTGTACAAAAACATGATTTAAGAAAAAGTATTCCAAGACAGACGTAGTACACAACAAGCAGAGGGCTGGTTGATGGAGAAATCGCAGATTATGGCCACTGCTACTATTTTTCCTCCAGAGGAAGTAATTATGTGGCTACCTATACCCAGTAGATCCTTGGGAACATCAGTATCTAAGGTTTATTCCAATCAGGGTCAAAAGATGAATGTCTGAACATCCTTTTCTATATGAAAAGGATAACAAACAGAGTGGGTCCCACACAACTACATAAGCCTCAATTACAAGGAAATCAGAAAAAAATAGCGTATGTAGGAATTTTAAAGTAAAAGTTAAGGGCTAAGGACTAATTGGAATGAAGTGCTTAAACATCTTTAAAATTTTTGTGTTCAAACCTTGCTACCTGAGATAGCAACCATACACCTTGCAATGATTTTTCTTTCAAAACTGCAACTCAGGGAAGGCACCTTAGAAATCCAAGTCCAGTTCCTTGCTCCTGCAAGGAACTGCATATAGTCCTGTCCATAAATTTATGAACTTCCTTCCACATGATTAGACTTCTTACTCCTACACCAGACAACTGTTGGAGCTCCTTATGCTTGCAGATACTTCCTTATAATTGCAGATTAAATTTATTCATAGCCAATTTATATTCATTGCTCTTATGATGACATTGTCTTTTAGCTTAAATTAGGTTGTAAGACCTCCAGGGCACTGACCAAATCTACATAAGGATAGAGAGTCCTGAGCCTAAGAGTTCCCTTTTTTTAATTCAGAGCTTTTCTTGTGGTGACAATAAAATAAATAATAAAAATTAGTTTTTATAGTTCCACTAGTCTGATGTTTTTCCACCGTATCTCTAATTAGCGCAAGTGCACTCTTGTGGAGTCTGATCAAATATATCGTGATGCGTTCTAGGTGAGACTGCAGCTCTGCCTCATCTCGTAAGTTGCTTATCTGGCTTTTGACATATATTAACATGACAAGCTCATGTTTCTATCCTGACTATAAAAAACTAAAGAAAACATAGCAACAAATGGGTAAAAGAGCATGTCCCTTTTAGCATTAAAGCTTATGGTGGAACCAACCAACTCAACTCACATCTGGAAAAATACAAAAGCCAGCAGGTTCCTTCCCACAGTCAGAATTTGTAATTCCTAGAGGCAGGTTCTTCTCTTCACCAAAAGTCTTGGATTTGGGTTCTCCTTGAGGATTTTTGATCAGATTAAATTAGTCCTGCAGAGCCTCAGTACAATCAACAATGATATACTGCAGGTTTAGAAACACTGATTTTATATCTAAACAAACAAACATCAGATCTTTGCCAAACTTTGCCAAACAAAAAAATTTCCCTGATAGATTTTACACACCTGCTGTTTTGGCACTTTTGACCATCCTGGTAGCATTTCTGTTAGTTACTCTTCAGTCCCAGCTTTGCTAAGGGCAGATTGTGCCCTGTGTTTTACCTACTCTACACAAATGAACAAAATTTCTAGAAACATTGCATACTTTTAAAGAATTTCTTTCATTATTTGTTTTATGGAATAACTGGTCTGAGTTAGTTTTCATGCCTTTTATCTGTCCTGGCTTACTAGAAAAGCAAGTTCCAACTCTGAACTCCAGCATTTATCAGAGTTCAAATGGCAGTGGTAAAGCAACATACTTAAATATGGAATGCTATCAATAAAATGTCGTGCCTAGAATGTTAATGAAAATGGCAAATTACCAATTCTATTTTCTAATGCAGACAAAAATAAAGGCTAGCAAAAAATGAGGGCCCAAACCTCCCTTTTTATTGATTTAAAGCACCAAGGACACAAGAGAGAACAGCAAGCAACTGCTACAAAAATAAAGTTGCAGGATGAAATGGGGGAATTTATAAATTATCTTTTGTTCTAACAAATACAGATTTCCATAGTCTTTCATGGTAACTGTCCAAGTACTAGATATTCAAAAATCAATGTGAAAAAAGAAGGGTTTAATTAGGGAAGAGCCGGAGTACTTTCTTTCTAGATAATGCAGTTTCAAAGGACTGAACAATTGGACAAAACTCCATTCAGAAAAGACAATACTGAGGTATAGAAGACATTTATGTAGATTCTCTATCTTTTTCACGAAGAGACTGAAAAAAGCAGAGCAGGAAAAAACAGACTAAAACTGAGTCACTCACCCAGACATCTGTAGGGAACCACAATGTGACGGTGACCATTGCACTGCTTCCATCCCCTCTTGCACCAGTTCTGTATTGTGACTGGCTGGTTTGCTTCAACAACATTGGTGATTTGCAATTCAGGGTACACCTAGCATTAAAAGTAGAGAAAAAGACAAATGTTATCACAAGTACGTACTCTGGGTCACTGTAACACGTTTGTAACAACACAATACTCATGGTTCTCTCTCTTCTCCCTCTTCTGCTGCATAAAATATTTATGTCATGTCATGACGGTGTACACATATCTGGGAAGCTGGTGTGTCTGTTCATCAGTAAAAACATGTGGCTGCCAGTTCAGAAAAATTATGGTGGTAACAGCTGATTGTCACAATTATAACTTCGCCAGTTATATCTGAGTTTAAGATCATAGGTTAAATACCTTCTCCTCCATGTCTAGGCTACTGCAAAACTCCATACAAACGGCATATTCTCCATACAACTAAACTTAATAGCATGTCTTTATGTTCATCTCAACCATTTTAACAAACGTTATAATTCTTGCCTGCTGCAGTCTTCCTAGTACTAAAAGTCTGCTGAAAAAGTTATTCATATTTAGGTTTACATTACCAATTTCTAAATTGCTGAGATCAAAATTCTATCTGCTTTAACACCACAATAGACTTCTACACCAATCACACCAGCAAAATTGCCGATTAATTTACTGGCAAACCACAACTCTGGCTTTTTATCTCCCTCAGTCTCTTTATCACACTCCCCTTTTCTATGCTAACACAGCCTATAGCCCTCACTTCACATTTTTCATACTGGCCATCTATCAGCCCTAAGATGAAACTCAGAAGGTACTAATTTTCCTTTACCTTTCCTCAAGCAATTCTTACCAATTTCCAGCTGTGTGAGATCTGAGGATTTAAGTGTATTGAAAACTACTGTCTACTCACACCTACCAATGGAAAAGAAAAACAGAAAGAGGAACAAGTCTGAAGTAACTGGAGATGGTCCAAAAACATCCTGCAGAGAAGTAACATAATCCCAAAAAAGAAAACTGGGTTAAGATGAGGTGAATTCTGAGAGTCCAAAACTGGGCTTGGAAAAGTACTATAAGAATCTTGACAGCCCTGCCTCAAGTAGAAAAGATTTGTCTCAATCATAGATCTCCACTGAGGTCATGGCATCTGAGAGGCAGTGCCTCCTGGCACTCCCCTGATTGAAGGTTTAAAATATAACCATGGCAAAAATGAAGAAAGCATCTTGAGCTAAAGTCTTGAACTTTAAAAGACACTAACAAATGACAGTATAGCCTTCTCAGGTTTGAGATCAGTAGTCTTTAAATGAATGTGGCCTGGTCCATACACTTGGGAACAACCAGAAAGCAATCAAAGCATAACTGGAAGTAATTGGAAATAATTTCTTACTTTAATTAAGAGACATGAAGGGCCTATTACAATTTTAAAGTTGAACTGTATTAACAGCTTAATGCACAAAACAAGGGCAGATACAATAAAAATGCCATGGAAATGACTACAGAAAGAAACACTACACAATGCACTTTATGCTAAGAGCTTGAATATCAACCCTGCCTCCTATTCCAAAATAAAATTTATTAATCAGATACTTCTTTCCTTGTGCAAATACTTCGTAGAATCCATCTGTCAGATCTTTGCCAGTTTCAACAGCACCCTCAGTTCACTACAACTGATGGCTGAAGAAGTACAGATGCTCAAAGTGCAGCCTGGGATGTTAACCCAACACATACGACACAGTGACCTCAAGAAAGTCCAGAGGCAGAACTGAAAAATGTGAGAGTTTCCTACACTCAGAAGATTGAAGCTTTACCTTCTTTCTTTTGTCAGCAGTGGCCAAAGCTGATGGTCATCATCCACATTACATACAAATGTCCATTTTCACACTGCTTGCAGAAAGTGGCTCCAGAGGAACTTGCTGCTCCCCCTGCTCAATCAGTGCTTCAAATACTGAACTATGCACTGAAACAGCAGGTTCAAGGAAAGCCCTTGCACATGCTCATGATCCCCGTAACAGCAAGCCTCAAATGGATTAGCAGGAAACTTCACACTTTAACTACTGTGTAAATATTATCCTGCAAGGCTCCACAGATGCCTCAAGAGCTAACATGCATTATGTGAGAGGAAGATTTGATTTTCTTTGGCTACTTCCTTTAGCATTGCCATGCTGAACTCTTCCAGTTCATGCCTCCACAAATGTAACACTCAGATAATTAAAACCCATGGTTAGATAATACTGGGTGCTGTCAAAAGCCACGTGCTTGATATATCACTGTCAACTGACACGTTCTCATCAGGGACATTTAACACTGCCCAGGGTTAAGTGTCACCTGTCATCAGCAGAGGAAATAAATGCATTAACTGAAGACAGCTAAGGAAATTTCAAAATGGATAGACTGGAATGTTTAAAAAAGGAAATTAAAACAAAAAAAAACCCTCAAAACCATTTATTTACCCACATGAATGTGTACATAGCTGTGACAGAAAGTGACAGAAAATAGGATTCTGATCCACAAGAACGAAGATACACTTAGTTGCTTTCCTGAGATGAATTCCTAAAGAGTAAGAGCACATTATTACTGTAGGGCCTTGTTGAAAGAATAATATTAGTGGAAAAGTAAGTTCATGTATTATTTTTATTTTTACTATTACCCAAACCCACAATTTTAACTGCTGGTTAGTAAAGCGTACCAAATGCTGAGCAGTTAGCAATATTTGTCAAAAGTACACAAGGACAAAGAAATACAGAGAAGCCTCTTCTTTTGTTACTATATCAATTACTACACTCCTAATTTCCACTGACAGCTCACATAAAGCTCAGTCCACCCTTTAGGGCAGAAAACAGGCTTTGAATTTCATTATCAACAGGTTAATGCCAGTGTATGTGCCAAGGAGAGCTCCTCTCACAACACTTATATAATGTATTTGCTCTGAATTTAAGTGGGACCTACTTAGTGGCATAGAAAAATGAGCCTCATATTTATTTATAGTGCCCTTAGTGATCTACTGCTCCTTCTACAGTGTCGGTGCAAAGCAGGGCTACAAAGTTGCAAGATAACCAAACTTTCAACATTATTGTAACTTGCTGTAGAGAAGTTCCATTAATTCATCTTAAAAGAAACAGTGGAGAAAACAGAGATCAATGTAATCTAGAAAATTTAACTGGCAATCAAGAGTTACAGCTACATTTTCATTTACTTCCATTTTCATTACCAGGTCTCCTTATATACTGATTGCAGAAAAAAAATCTAAAAAGCCACTCAGACGATTCAGAATTTAATATAATCTTGCTAAAACTCATGTTTACTACTAAAAGCTTTGATGCCGCATAGATTAAGGACTAAAATTAAGACGTCCTAAATAAAAGAAGGGGAGAAAATGGGATGAGAAAGCTTTTGGGTTGAGATATAGAGAAAATCTTTACAGTTACTGTCATAGGCAAGAGAGATTCAACTTGGGGAAAATATTTTTAATTCCCAATTATAGGAATTAAAAAGGGAACATAGAAGGACAAGCACTGATCTCTTCTCTCTGACCAGTAGGAACAGCATGAAGCTAAGTCAAGGAAGGTTTAGGTCGGGTATTGGGAAAAGGTTCTTCACCAGATAGTAGTTCAGCACTGGAACAGGCTCCCCTGGGGAGTGGTCACAGCACCAAACCTCACAAGAGTTCAGGAAGTGTTTGGACAATGCTCTCAGGCATGTGGTGGCATTGTTGGGGCTGTTCTGTGCAGGGCCAAGAGTTGGACTTGAGTTGATCCCTGTGGGTTCCTTCCAACTCAGGATAATCTATGATTCTATGAAATAGCATTTGTATCTGTCTACATACAAAGGTGTTGATGATACCACTAGCTGGATATGTGTTACCCAAGTGGAAATCAGAAACTATTTTGAAACAAATCTGAGAAAACCAAAGAGGCTAGAGCAGAGGACAACACTAAAGCAGAGAAGCAGCTGGGCCACCTCCACCACAGTTGCCTCTCCTGGCAGCATAAGGAAGAGCAGCCGAGGCCTCTCAGCATGGTTGGTGCAGGCAGGTTTACCCCCAAACATCTCTTCTAGCCATCTTTGAGGATTGCCCGGATCCCTATAGAATCACAGACCTGTTAAGATTGGAAGGGAGCTTTGGGGGTCATCAGGCCCAGCCTCCCTGCTGAAGGAGGGCCACCCCCCTGAGCTGACTGCCCAGGACTATGTCCAGATGGCTTTTGAGTATCTCCAGGGGTGGAGACTCCAGAGCCTTTCTCAACAACCTCTGCCAGCACTCAAATATGAGCATGATATGTAACTGAAATCTCTATGAGAGATACTTTTTGGTTTTTTTTAAATCAATGTCTGCTACATGATTATATAAATAAGTTTCTCCATCCAATCACACACACTCAGCATATCTTGGCTCAATCTTGAACTAGTACTTGAGTGTAATCATGAGGCAGTCATCTCTGATACCAGAAGACATTTAAATTCAAAAGCTTAGTATTCCATCTGTTGATATTATTCATTATGTCCCTCATCTTCTACAGTAACTGACTATCCAGAATATTGCTTTTATCATATTTTCAAATAAAATGTTAAAAGGTTTTCAAGGTTAGCTGATTATTAGGAGATTAGTGAAGCTATTAAAGCTATTTCAATATATATCTTCAGTTTTCATTAGACAATCAAAACAACAGCAATAGAAATAGCTATACATAAATCTTACAAGTACTGTAAGTGTATATGACTGGAATTAGTGGTACAGATTTATTCTTACTTCTCCTTGAACATAAGGATCTTTTCCTGTATATTCTAAAAGCAGAATCACCATAGAGAAGAGAACAAGATTCAGAGTAACAAATGGTATGAATTCCTAACTGAGTATTCTCCATCCATGGAAACTGTAAAATGGAACACACATGCAGAGACTTGCACTTAAACACACGTATGTGCACCCCTTGTGAAATACAGGGTGGTGTTACACCTTAACGCTAATTTAATAGGGGAAAAAATAAAAGAAAAAGAGTATCTTAGAGAATGTAAAGCATAATCAGGAATTGGTATACATCTTCACCAACCGTTTGAAACGCTAGACAACCTGGCAAGAGGCAAGAAAAAATTCTTTAGGATTAAGGTACAAAATAAACATGTAATTAATTGCCATTTTTAAATTTAAACACCTTAGTATTTTGCTCTAAATTGCATCCCACATCAGTTTGAGTTCTGACTGCTCTAAATCAGAGATGTGTATTCATTTAATTGCCAGTCTGAAGTGGACATATTTTCTTCTTTTTGTTTCCTTCTACTGTCTCCTAAATCCTTCAGTTGTCTGCTGTACCTACTCATGATATCCTGGCTTAAATTAGATCATACATTTGTGGGTTTTAAATCTTCCATTTACCCTAGGCTTCAGCACCTGGCACAGCAAGACTTTTAAGTCAGACCGAATTCAAATGTAATATTCAATTCTCTACTGGCACAAGGAGAAAAGGCTACTCAGTCCCTCAGAAAGCACAGTGTCCAGAATCTCTGCAGCACACCACCAAACAATTCGTGCTGACATACCCTGTATCTGACAGGAATTTATGAGCTGTAATTCTGCTTGAAGTCCATCTCAGGTAGTCAGCGACAGAATCTACATTAAAACTAAATCCAACAGTGGCTACAGAAATGCTTACTTTAGAAGAAAGGAATATTCATACAGATAAAAGAAGAAGAAATTATAGCTGTAAATAGAATAAAAGTAAGTGTGGTCTTAGCAGTTGCACCTTTAGCAACTTGAATCATTTAAATACTTTGATTTACTCATAGGGAAGATAACTCAAAGTAGGATAGAGATTGATTACATCCAGACTTTCCTTGCCTGCTATCCTCCCACAGGTTTCCCCAAAAAAGAAAACAACCAAACAAGTTGGTGTGTGGACAAGTTTACTCTTACCTGAACACTGCAACTTCATGTGTTGAATATTCTAAACTTACAATATCAATGTAACTTTAATACAAAGAACCATTCACAGGAATAATCAGACAATCTACTTTTTAAAATTGTAAATAAAAATCACGGATGTAACACAGCTAACTATCTCTGTGCTTGGAATGGACAAAGAAAGGTTTTATCACTTTGGTGAAGTAATCTGCAGACAGTTACTACAAGCACAAAAGAATACACACATTTAATAACCAGCGTTTAGGAAGACTAGAGTCTTAAAATTGCTTGTGGAAAAGATCCTTTGACAGCAATGGCATCTGAATGGTAACTAAACAATGCTTCAAAGTATGAGAACAAGCTTTCAATTCCAGATTAACAAACTATAGTTGGATCAAAAACTATTTCTATTCCTTTCTAAATATAAAGTTTCTGCTTCCTAGAATTTTGCATTGATGTGTTGAAGACCAGCAACAAGCAGACATACTACATTAATTTCCAACTGTTTGGCATATCCATGAAGAGGAAAGATAGGATAATTATTTCTGTATGTCCATGCACAGTGTCTCTGCAAGCTTTCCAACCTACAACTTGGGAAGTAGCAACAATGCAGAGTCCCAAATTAGCTGCAGCAGGAGTGGTGTCACATGAGTAGCCATGACACAAGCACCATCATCCCTAGAAGAAATGTCCTGTTCTCAGTCTTGCAGTCTGTGTCTGGAAAATGGATGGCTATATGCAGAATAAAGTTACTAAATGTCCTATGTAAAATATCCTAGTTTATTACTGGTTTTTACAACTATTTACATTACTTTACAGTAGCTCCATGGCTTTCCCTTTGGCAGTCCCGTGCCCCAGGACCATCACCCCTCTGATCCAGAGCACTCCCATCACCAGCAGAACACCTTTCCTTCTCTGCCACGTCTCTGTGGCTCCAGCTGTGTCCTGTCATGTCTGACCACACTCAGCCACTTGCTCCTGGCTTTCTCAGCCATCAGGCCCTTCTACATATAAAAGCAAGGCTCCAGGGCTAGGTGAAGCTGGCATCCAACCTTCTCTTGTCACTCTGTGTAACCCAAGCAAAGCCTTCACTTGCTCAAAGAGAATTATGAGAGTCAAACCCAGCATTAGCAGCATTGGAGCCATTTTGAAATTCTCTGTCATGAGCCAACATGAGAAATAGCAAGGAAACCAAGAAGGAACAGCTCTGCCCCTGCACCACAAGTTCCAGGCATCTACTGTTGCAAGTTAATCAGTGTTACATCTCAGGTATTTCCACTAATTTCCAGCAGCCACTTGGGAAGAGTGTCTGCATATACCCTTTTAATCCTACAGTTTTAAAGAAAAGGTTTAACAGTAATCAATTCCTAAACTAAAACCCACCCAATAACTTAGCATAAATAAATAATCCCAGGCTGAATGTCTTCCGAACCAGCCAGGGAATTTTTTCTAATAATTAAATCCTGAGGACAAATTTCCAGAGACAGAATACTTCTTCTCTTCAGTCACATCCTCTTGCATCCATCCATAACATCCTTGCAAGTTTAATAGCTTCAGCCTCACTAGCTATTGGAGTCAATCCTCAGCCTCACTTAGGAGTTTCAGATACTGCTCTAACAACTACTTCTTTAGGCCCATCTAATAAATAACCCTTCTTTCCAACATCTTAGCTGCTTCACTGTTACACACAGAGTCACTCTTCAAGAGTTTCCTGCCACAAAACTCATCCACTATTTCAATTCCTTTCACCCCAACTCTTGCCTCTCCAATGCACTCATCTTGGCATTTTGTTAGTTCTCATTTCCAATCTCTTTGCCCACTCAGAGACTCTTAAATTCCATGCTAAGACACAAATGCTGTCCTCTTTTCTATACTCCCCTCCTTTTTTTCTCTAGGCATGCAAAGTCAGCAAACATTTCAACACTCCAACTAGTTTCCTTCTTTACTGATCTCATCCTATGAAAAGGAGAGCAAAGCAAAACTAAACATGCAGGTGTGAGTGTATGTGTGAGAGCGAGATGGCAGATGATGAACCATCTAGGTATTAACCACAGATCAGGGGGAGATGGGGTCAGAGATCAAAATGGTGCTGCAATTTTTACTCCTGGTCATGACAACAAGCACTTAGTGCTTTTCTCTGTGAGCAGGGTACATACAACATCTTGATGTATCATTCCAATTGCCTTGGGTACTGAGAGTGCTAGAAACATGAGCTGGTTTTAGTGCAGTGACCAATTGGGTTGGTTCACCCATATGAAGCTTCATACATATATGATCTCTTCTCTTAGAATTCCCTAATGTGCTTTCATCTGGAATTCAGTGCAATACTGCCACTTCCCCTGTAATCAAGGTGTTCAGAAGGGCTGCCAGCCATGAGGCAGCCTGCTCAACACTAATCCATGCACCGGGCTCCATATTTTACGCAGACCTAAACTTAACACCCATACAGGCTTTCTATTAATGATTTTTTCTGCACACAGGGAAGGCAGAAGCCTACGAAAGCAGAAATAAGGCTGCAAGGTCAAGCACATCCTCCTCACTGCCTGTCAAGTTCTTGATTTTATAGCACAAATGCCTGTATGCAGTAAGAATGCCAAACCAAAACTTAAGCCCTGCCAAGAATATTGTGGTTACCACATCAGGTTCTCAAAAGCCTCTCTTGTGTAATTGCAGAAGATATCCAGCTTTTCATACTGTAAAACCTCAGAGTAAACAGGGCTGGACTTACAGTCTCTTCTAAGCTGCTTCCCTGTCCACTTTAAACACAACAAGCACTTCTACTTCTCCATAGGCAGAGTATTTTATTCACAGAGTCAGCAAAGTCCATTTCATCATGTCAGCACAAGCCTTTTTACACATTTACTCTCCTTGAGTTGAAACCTCAATCTGCCTGTTACTCTACAGCATCACCAGAAGCAATTAACAGTTTGGGATGTGGGGTGTTGGTGGTTCTCTGCATTTTTTTGCTTCTGTGCTTGCACTTTTTAATTAAATTTCTGCATGAAAAAGGTTAAATATTTGAGCAGTGAGACGGAATAATACCTAATCAAGCTAACAGGGTATTTTTATCTCAAACTAATATATTATGTACAAAGGACAAGGACTACTGTCATCCCAGAAAAGGGGGCGGAGGGGAAGGGGGAAAAGCAGCTAGAAGTAATTTAAAAACAATAATAACAATCTCCTCGTTTAGGCATGATACAATATTTTATCTACCCACTTCCCTCTTTAAGGGTGTGATAGGTTAATCTGGCTTTCAGTGGGGGTGGGGAAAAAAACACAAAGGCTGCTTCTGGGAGGGATGCTCTTTGAAAGTTCTACTCTGCCCAGCAGAGCCAGTCCCTAAAGGCTCTGATGACTGACCTATTGGCTGGCCCAATCAGAGAAGCTGGCAATGCCTCTGTGATGACATATTTACAAAGGAAAAAAAGACACGTAACTGTTCTTTCTTCCTGCCCTCTGAGGGGTGGTGAGGGGGCTGTTGGCCTCCTTCCTGGCAGGGCAGCCAGGGCCCTTCCCAGTGGGGCCAGGGGCCTTTCTGGCACGGCTGCCAGGATCATGCCTCTGGGATCATGCCACTGGGCGGGGGGCCACCCCAGCAGCACGGGCAACCACATGGCTGGAGGTGGCCATGTGGCTGAGATCGGTGCAGCCGGGGCCGCGCAGCCAGGGCAGCGCAACACGGCCGCTACTAGCTCAACATGGCTTGCAATGAACTTTGTTTGCTTAGCCGCTTTTAACCAGCCATGCTGCAGATAGAAGGGCAAAAGTGGCGGCAGCAACTTTTCTCCTGTCAGCGCCTCACATGAAGAGAGATGCTGAGTAAAGCTGGCAGCCAGCACAGCTCACATGGTGCCGGCAAGGCCCAAGTGACCAGCAGCGAGAGGCATGGCTAACAATTCCCCAGTGCAACTTTTCAGTGCTGCAGAACTCTATAAAAACTTTTCAATTGACAGAACTTGAGAATAAACCAACCTACAGACACTCATTGTCTCCCGAATCAAAGAAAAGGAAAAGGCGAAGACACATGAGGAGAACAACATGGCAACACTAAGATCAGTGCAAAAGACAGAGGGGTAAGAGGAGGTGCTCCGAGCGTTGGAGCTGAAATTCTTCTTTAAGCTCTAATATATGATTGGGAACAATTCGTACTTATGTGAAATATATATGGTGGAATATGTTATTTGGAATAGTCCGTGCTTATATGATATATAGATGGTGTAATATGTTATCTGAAATAGTTTGTGTTTATGTGAAATATATGGGAAATAAGTTATGCTTGTAAGAAATATCTTCAAAGTTTTAAACCCACAAGCCGGGGCAGGGAGATTGCCTCACAAAAATGCAAAACCTCAGATGGCAGTGGAGAGGAGGACCTAATTAACAAACCAAATGATGTGGCTCCTACGGAGATGGGCTGCTTCCCGGGAATTGTCCAGGAAACATTCAAGCGATGAACATTTGATAAATATCAATTAACAAACCAAATGATGTGGCTCCTACCATGCATCCCAAATACCAGGTTCCCGTCAGAAACATGCATCCAAATAGCAGGTTCCCGTAACTCATCGCTCCAGAGACAGCTTTGTCCACTCCAACATGGAGAAAAGAGACCACATGAATATGTGAAGCCATGAAAAGAAACTGAGAGACTCTGCCCTAGGCGAAAAAAAACTGTATAAAAACTACTCAGACAGAGACAACCTCTGTGAACAGAGGGGATCTGAAGCGATAGAGTTCGGATCAATGTTCACCCAGCACCCATCCCGGGGTCGACGCCGTCCCTTTGATTGTGGCTATAGAGACCGTATCTCGGTCACAAAATAAAATTTATTTTTATTAATTATTAATTTGGCTGTATCGATTATTACGTATAACAACGCCGTGGTGAGGACTCTAATACAACAAACTGTTTCCCTGTAATTCATGAAGTGCATGGGGGGGATGCAGAATTCATTTGCAGCTCGTGAGAAAAAGGTGCTCACATTGGAGCGAGTGGATGTTGAGAAGCTGTGATGTGGATAGAAGTTTGAACAGAGAGAGAGAGAGAGAGAGAGAGAGAGAGAGAGAGAAAGAGAACCGTTGCTTCCAGCGATAGAGGAAGAGGACCTTTGATTTTATATTAGAACAGCTCATCCTTAAAAGACTGTACCCCATGAACAAAATGCGCCATGAGAAAACAGTTGTGGGAAGACTGCTTTGTCCATGGAAGGGACTCACACTGCAGATGGTTCGGGCAGGACTGCTACTCGTGAAAATTAGAACCACGTTGGAAAAGTTAACAGAGAACTGTCTCCCATGGGAAGGACCCCATGGCATAGCAAAAGAGACTCCTCTCCTTAAGTGAACTGAAGACTTTTTTTAAGAAGTGAGAAATTGCTAAAAACTTCATGTTTTGTCTCCCTGTGCTGAAAGTGAGAAGGAAAGAAGGGCTGGGGGAGGGAAAAGGTGTTCTAAAAGTGTGCTTTCTCTCATTATTTTTTTTTTTTTTTTCTTCTTTATACCTTTCAAAGTTTTGAGGCTGTTTCGCCCTTAAAGTGTTTCTTCCCAATCCTTACCTCAACTCATGAGCCCCTTTGGTCTTTTCTTTCCCCCTCCTCTGCTTAACCACAGCAAAAGAGAATGAATAAATTATTTTTTCATGGGTCCACTGGCATTTGGCCAGCATCAAACCCACGACAAAGGGTTGCCTCAGGCACTGTGGCACCAAATCAAGGAAGGTGGGACAGCGTAAGCATTGAGAGAGCCTGGGTCTGGTTTTCCAGATTCTCCTGCAGGCTGCCATCCCTCCAGCAGCACAGGCTGTGGAAGTAAGGTGAGGCATAGTGCTCTCCTGGCAGGAGCTCCTCCATCACATCAGTATATGAAATGCCAGTGATCCATGTAAGACAACTAATACACAAGGAAGGTGCCTAAACAAAATTGTGTTGGCTACAGCACCAGCATCCTGGGGACTGCAATAAAGGCTCAACTACCTGATGTGGATCTTCAGAAGCAATCCTTCCTGCTTTTAAAAAAGCAAATATGAGAAGAAAAAAATAAAAAGAAGAGGAAGAAAAAAAAAAAACCAAAAAAAACAAAAAACCCCACAACAAACCCCCAAAGAGCCAAACAAATCTGACCTTTCTTTTTGGGGTATTATCATAATGAAGATGAAATGCTGCATTTCACCTTAAGCATGATATGTTTCAAAAAGGGCTGGCAGGGAAAGAAGCAGATCTTATGCCAGCAGTTTCTGCCAAAGGATGGGGTACCATTCTGAAGGCATGAAATAAAGAATGTAACCGCTTTGTGAAAATCACTACACACACAAAGTTAGTATTTCCTTCTCCCCAGAATTTCAAAGAAAACATTAATGAAAGTGGACTATAATATGCATATTTTAAATAATCAAATTACCTACCTGAATTACTTTCACAAGCCTTACCGAAAGAAACTTCCCACCTTTCTATAGAACAGGAGCATATGTGGCTGCTTTGTTGGTTATGTTTGTTGAGAAAATCACAGTACAAATGAATCTAAGCTGTAGCAGAAAAATCTGTGGAAACATACCAGGAAAAACCTAATTGCTGTCTATTGAAGTATTTCCAAGTTTCACTGCTTACAGAATTACCTACTTTATGTCAAAGTTGTCTTCAAGGCCATGCAAAAACTGTCACAAAGTAAAAGGCCCATTATGATTTTTCATATTCTAATTAACTTATGCATTCTTGAGTTTACTGCAGATACAGCCAAAGCGTAATTTATTAATCTAAGAGCCTAAATTCATTTGTATGCATGCCCCAAGAGACAAACAAGGCTGTGATTTCCTTTTTCATGAAATCAACTTCAGGCTCTACTACCAAGAATGTGGAGTGATATTACGAAGTCATATTCTAAAACAGTGGCTGTACCCCATCATCCAAAACACAAGAAAACCATGTATGGTTTAGTCCAGTAGTGAAGGCTATATAGAAAAGGTCTGGGAAGTCTGCAAGTTAAAATGGACTACCTGACATTCTAAAATAACAGTTGATCTCAAATGGGGAAAAAAAAAAAAAAAAGAAAACTAGAAATGGAATGAAAGAATAAAGAACGAAGCTATAGGGAGTGCATCTGCAGAAAACATTCAGAGCAGTAACATTTCTTGTTTGTGAACTACATACATTCAATGTCTTATATTTTCATGTCCTTTAATCCAGATACCTACAAGTAATTACCTGAGCAGCTGTAAGATGACACTGCATTTTTCTTTCTTTATAAATCAAATAGCAATGTTTTTTCATCATTATTGATCTTGTGAATGAGATGCACATTACACAAACTCTAGTTTTTAAATACATACTAAGAATATTTAGTGTCAGGAAAAAGATACGATAAAAAATTTCCTTTCTAAAGCAGTAAAATCAATTCTTCCTTAACAAATATTTATAAACATGTTTCTCTCCAATTCCTTCTCTTAAGTTTTTTCACCCAGAATAATCAGAATTGCCTCACCATTGCCTTGCACAGATATAACAATTCAGCCTGAAAACTGCCCTCTTAGGACAGCAACTTGTGGAATACATGACTGAAGATAAATCAGGCACTTCTTATGACCATTACCAATATTAACTATATCTCAGATTAGATGAAGTTCACCATGAAAGCTTATCAATAAAAATTGTCACTAAGCATTTTCTGAAGCCCTATTTACTTAAATGAACTGCAATTTTGAGCCACTTCCAAGACAGAAGTTCGTTAGTCTTTCATATGTGTCAGTGTTTCAAACTGGAGACTCTACAAAATGACAATGCTCCAAAACAAAGGCAATAAATTCCAGTCCAAAAGCTGAATAAACTTTAAAAAATGTACTTTCTTCTTATCAGACCAACAGGAGCTTACTCAGGATTTCATTTTAAACTTGCAAGCCTGAAGTAACTTTCAAATGCAGAAAACCCCTTACGATACAAACGTATTTGAAAATATGGCCCCTTCTACCCTTAAAAGAATTCCCTGAAAAAAATATTGGAAACATTTCAGAAACTTTGATGCTACACTTTAGGAGAAAAAAAAAAACTTCTACACTTTAATTTGCTTCACATGTTCAGGTTCTAAGTAGGAATATTTTCAAAGAACCATTGTTTTTCAGGTTTTTTTTTTGGGTTTTTTTTGGGTTTTTTTTTTTTTTTTGTTTTTTTGGGGTTTTTTTTTTTTTTTTGTTTTTTTGGGGTTTTTTTTTTTTTTTTGTTTTTTTGGGGTTTTTTTTTGTTTGTTTTTTTTTTTTAATTTTGATTTTAATGGGTTTTCACAATTCTTTCCCAAAGAAACTGAGAACTTCATAAAAGAAGAATTAAGATGAATCGTAAACATTGCTGAAACTTTGTTGGGGGCTAAGTTTTCTCTTTTTCTTTAGAGAATTTTCCTCCCATTTGTTGTGATAGAGATGGTGAATAGAAATCAATATAGAAGACAAAATACGTAGCCAGAGCCTTGGCGTATCATTGGAATGGTTCTGGGGGAGGGGTAGAAGCAGTGTGGTGGTTGGCAGTTTCTTGCCTGGGGGTGGGTTGGTCTTGGAGAGTGGACTGCTGTGGATTTTGGTGCTGGACTTCTCCTGCCCAGGCGGACTCGCTACTACAGCTGAGTTTTCCTTGCCGTTTCTCCTTGCTGTTGGAGACCACTGGTCTCAGAAGAGGCCACTGGATTAGGACTTTTCAGCATGCACCGTTGCTGAGAGAAAGCTCCTCACCATCTGCCTGGGTGCCTCAGGGGAAAACCGGGCTCCCATTTCCTCTCTCTCCAGAGAGATCATCTCCTGGCTGCTTACTGGAGCGTCAGCACCAGGACACCCTCAGGACATGTGAGAGCCAGGAGAAAACAGAAACACCCCTTGCCCTCCACCCTCTCTCTCCTCCCGGGGCCACCATTACCCCTGGGGAGGCTCAGCGCTTGCTTTGGCGCCCCTCTGCCTCACCCTGAGCCAACAGCGCCCCTGCAGCCACGGGGGAGTCACTGCAGCCTCTCTGACGCAACAGGAGCCATCAGCGCCCCTGCCGGTTGTGATCGTAACTGCATCAAGGGGGCAAGTGCTTGACGGGCAAGAAAAAGGTTGTTAGCGAATTTTTCCTTTTTATTTGTGTTGTTGCTGTTGTTGGTGCTTGTCTGTCTTCTTTTACATATATACATATATATGTATGTATGTATGTATGTATTCTAGTAAAGAACTGTTATTCCTTTTCTTCTATCTTTGTCTGAAAGCCCCATAATTTCAAAGTTGTAATAATTTGGATGGGGGGCGGGGGGGAGGGTGTGTGGTGGTGGTGTCGGGTGTCATCTTTTCCATTCCAGGAAAGTTCCTGCCTTCCCTGGCAGACACCTGTCTTCTAAACCAGGACAGACTTCTGCAGCAATTTGTTTCACATTTCTACGTTGTGGGAAAAAAAGGGGAGAACTCAGCATCAAGGCAATGGAGGTCTCACCAAGTCATGAAAAGAAGAAAATAGAAAATCTGCCAAGGAGCAGTTCGCACATACGTGGTGCAAATTCTGCTTTACAGGGAGCAGTATCTACTGCTTATATCTTTGATAACACTCACAAGCATTACTGAAAGCTAATGTTCCAAGAGGATATTAATAAATCTTCATTAACCTATAAAAGCATCAAAGCTTTTCAGATCATTTACCATTTACTTTTACTTATAAATTGGACTTATTATTTCTCCAGTTTTGTTTCATGGTAGAATAAGAGAAGGAAGATATGGAGAGATCATCAAGACTGCCACCTGCAAAGATCTTTGCAACCAAGTTTGGAAATTTGTCCAAGAAAGATGTAAAACTTCTGTTTTATTTTAGCAAACTGGACTGAAATTTATTAAATTGGACTGGAAATTCAACTAATCCAAATTTTCTGCTAAACACTGTGGCTGCTAAAGAAGTACGCCATCATCCTGAGTCCCTCAATGATGTCCATGTGGGTAGGAGGACCTTCCGGTCATTCCTCACTTCAGAAAACAAGGGCTTCTGGCTATGATCCTTCCAGTGAAGCTGTACCCCGGAGTCCACCAGAAAATGCCAGTTAGAAAGCAAAGCAAGGAATTATGTGGGCATCATCAAATGTGCATTAAGCAGCAAAGTCCTACTATCCTTTTCCTACACTAGACTTCCATGACTGATGGACTGCACACACACACACAAGCACAAGGTCTGTAATGGCAGATTGAGTAGGCCCTAGGGCTGAAAAAGAAGCACACATTAAGCATCTCCCAGGGCAATTATGCTGTTTAACACTCACTATGCACTCTTTTTTTGTAAAATACACATTTTTCCAGAATGAAAAACATGCAGCAAAAAGTTCCTCTCTGGTGCTGCACTACCGCATCAGACCCACCCACCTTGGTTTATTTTCCAGCAGTGAGAACAGACCCATGCACCTTTGCACTTCCTCAGCAAACCCCACTGCTCACAGGCTCTAAGCTGTGCACATACCACAGGAGAAGTTAGTGGCCAAAGTTCTTGGGTCATTTTTTCTCTTACAGGTAAGAAACACTGCTGTAGAGCTGGCAACTGAACTTTGTACATGTAAGGAAGGAGAAAGGTTCTGACAGAAGCTCTCAACAACTCACATAAGCATCAAATCTCCACGTGCACGAAGTTGCCAGTCACCAGACTGCCAATAGGCATCTTTACACTTACCAGGAGCATCTCAGAAGCCTGCAAACCAAAGAACCCCTGTCTTAGTGCTCCATTCCCCACCAAAAAAGAAGCCAAACATTTTGTTGCCAGCTTTATTTCTCCAGCAGTATGTTCCCACACAGATGGCAAAACATTTTTTGAGACTTGGTACTGCATGCTCCACTGAAGTCAGTAGGAACCCTGTGATGCCTTAGGATTTAGCTTTTAAATTTTTCAGGTTGTGTACTGCTTTAGTGTATAACTCTAAGACTCCATAGCCTGTCAGCTACTGTTCTCCCATTATATTCAGACAAAACAATTTCTCTCTAGGACTGAAACTCAAGGACACCTTACTGTCTCAGGCCCTGAAAAATGTAAACAACAGTGAATTGGGGGTAGGGGGTGCAAACTTGGAGTAAATTACTTCATTACCCGAAGCTGTAATTGGAGGATTAACCCCTGAATATAAATGGACCAAACAGGTCTGTATGAAAAACTCGTGACCATCTTCCATCTTGGGTGTAGCCTCTCAGAGGCTTCTGACTGCCCACGGTGTACCTGTTGAAGGCCTTTAATGAATACCCGCTTTTGTTCTCTTTATCTTGTCTAGCCTCTGTTGTAGGTAGCCACTTGAAGGCATCACCTGACACCAGTTTCTCTAACAGAAAGATTCAATGAACTCCAAGAAAACCTGAAATACGAAAAATTTAATTTGTTTCCTCCTGCCACAAAAGACCAGTCCCAAAAGGATTAGGATGGCTGCCAAATGGAGAAACCACTTCAAATTGCCCCCAGTGACTCAACTAACCACAGTGATGTCAATCCCGAGAGAACAACACTGTTGGCGTGCAACGAAGTCCAATAATATCCCACAAAACTTCAACCCCAATATATTTAAGATCTTATTCTCAGAAATGGGATATTCATTTACGACTGTTCAAAGACACACCGAGCAAAGGGAACATCAGAATAAACTGAAATCCAAGTAAATTATGAATCTTCTGAGATGTGTTGATCCCAAATTTCAAAGGACAGAGTAAGGACTGTAACCCTGCATCTGCTTTCCAATATGAACCACTGCAAAGCTGGCACATGCCCATGTACATGTCCCTCTGCACCCTGCATCTTGCCAGCACATATCCCAGCCTACTCACAGAATCATCAAGATTGCCAGTTCCTCAAAATCCAGAACTTTAATATTAAAAGTAATTACGATAATTTATTGAATGTGTATTTTTTTACTTTTGTTCCACAGTAAGGCTGGCAAACAATACTATTAAATTAACATGATCTTTGGCACCCTTTCTCCAACAAGAATTAAGTTCAATGAATTAACTGAAGTTAATTCATTGAACTTAATTCTTGTTGGAGACTGAAGTAAACATAAATAAATCAAATATGACCATTCCAATTAAGGACTTCTGGACTGAAAGGATTTTAAAATTGCTGAAAAAAACAAACAAGAAATCCTTAACATTCCATACTGCTTTGGCTCATCCTGGGAGAGAAATTAATTCTTGCCTCTCAGAACTGCACCTACACTTCTCTTGAAACTTTCAGAAGCAAACCAAAAAAAACAGATCAAATTTTTAAATGCTCTTGTCTTCAAGATTATGTTTTGATGCAATCTTTTACTGTGCCAACTGGCTTAGCCATTCCTGTTGTTTAGTGGGGTAACTGAGATAAGCTTTACTTTAGCACTCATGAAAGTTAAACATCAAACTAGGATGAAGTGCCTTCTCCAAATATTAATCTAAGCAGCAAAGTCAACGTAAGGATTTGCACAGATTTCTGGTTTTAATTTCCAGCACAGTGCAAGCACTTTAGCACCACTCTGTTGCTGAAGCCTAGTGAAAAACACCAGGCTGACCCTCTGACAGTCTGACACCCCATAACCCAGGAATTCTATGTCACAGCCACACAACATGATAAATTAATTTGCAAATATCAAATCAATTTGTGTTATAAAAAAGGCAGTATTTTAGTTTGCTGAACAGCAACAAAGAATCCTTATCTTAGAAACCAGCACGCAATACTGATGCTCCTCCTGTACCTCCAGCTGCAAAACCCTGAGAGAAACCAAAGCTACAGCAAAATCAACAGCAGTTGGGCTTCTGCATTTGAGATGGAGGGTCCATATGCTTTTTCTCCAAATCTTTATGGCAGGTCTGTGGAATCTGTGGAACTGTTCAGCAACTGAACAAAACCAAAAAAATTTCAGATCAGATAACCACTACAAGGATACTGAATTACATAAAATTTCTCAGTCTTTCATTCACCTTTCAGTTCTCCTCTGTCCTTCCTGCTGTCATCACTCTGCCTAAAAATACCAACCTTTTCCACATTTCAGTATTTTCACCTGCCTTTTCTCTCATTTTCTGCACAGATTCCGGTATTTTGGAATACGTTTGCTCTCCACTTATGTTTTCTGCTGCTAAAATGAAATTGTAGATCCACATTTTCATCTTTGATTAACACGTGGCCTACTCTTCATTATAGACTTGATTTGACATCTGTCTTCTTGACTTAATAATACTGGGGCTTTTTCCACTTTCAGATTGCTCATGTTGCCTTTTTCTATTGCCAGAGAAAGCTTGCTGGCAAAATTCAGGGATTAACAAACTTTGTTCTTCTGAAAATACATAGAACCAAGTGGCAGAAAGATGTAGTGCTTTTAGAAATATCTGGAAAGCTTCTCTTTACAGGCCGTTCAAAGACCATAGCAAAGCCACCCTCTGGTCAGCTGTCATGAGAAGAAGTTCTGCCCTCACACTTCCTCCAACATTACCAATCCAGCTCCTCTGAGGAGAGGGTCAAAGAGGAAACTCACCCTTTTTCTGTTTGCTGGGGTTTGCTTTGTGCCATTTCAGCTCCCTAAACTTCCTTGCTGCGAGATCAGACATCTGCTAAAATTTAGCAGAGAGATAATGAGGAGGAAGGAGATAACAAAACTGACTGTTTCTTCAAAGCATGTACTGCTGAAGCTCAATACTTGTGCCAAACCACTGTGTAGCAGCTCTCCTGGTAAGGAACTCTTAAAACATCAGCCTGCAAAATCTGACCATCTCAGATCTGGCTACACATCCTAAACTACAACAGCTCAAAAGGTATAAGCTGAAAGTCTGCAAAAGCGGGATCATTCAGGAATTTCAAGCCCGGCTGAATATGGGAGACTCCACGGTCCTCTAAGTTGCTTCAAACTCCAATCCAGAGCAATGTCTTGGTTAAAGGAACAAAATTGATAGGAACACATCATACTCAAGAGTGGCTCCAGTCCATACTGGCTCCAAAATATTAGAAATCATCTTCCAGACTTAAGCAAGTAATTGTCTATTAGCATATCCACAGATGTGCTCTCAGCAATAGTTTAAAATTAGTTTATATGACAATCTACTTTACAATACTAAAATATATACACATACTAACTTACATGGTATTACAAGTTTAGCTTCAATAAGACTAGTCTAATCAAATCCTCTTAGATTCCATATAACTGATCATAAATGCAATTCCTGCTTCTTAGATGAATCCTTATATACTTTTTTTTTTTGTCTGTGTCTGATGGAGTGTACAGACTGGTCAAACTGTGTGGGAACTTGGAAAAGCAACATTACCTGCAAAAAATCTACAGATGTTTGAGGAAACACTGATTAAAATATTTTTTTTTTAAGTTTGTAATTGGCTCAAACAAGGAAAGCAGAAAAAAATACTAAAGGATCTTTATTGTGCCTTAAAACCTCAGAATGTGAATTTACAAGGAAGGCATTTATTGACCACAACTCTGGCAGAGATGCCTTCCCAGGCCAAGTGGAAACAGGTAATGAATGGACAAATCACATGTTTTGTAAATACCTTATTATTACTGTTCTTCAAGAAAACCTGTGAATCAGGATAAGAAGTAAAAAAATAAATTGCATTGGCTTGGAAACATTGTGTCATTTCTTCACACAGCTGGAATGGGACATCTTGAATATCATTACATTCCATGGGATTAGTACTTTTCTAACCTAAAATTATACTTATAGAAAGAAACTATGCTGGTAAAGCAAACATTACTTTGGATAATATTTCCTCATATCCAGATGAATGGCATTCATGTTTCAATATTCATGTCTGGGCGGGGGAAAAAATTGAACAGGGTATTGTCATTACTGTACAAATAAGTGTTCTTTTTTCTGTTCATATATGCAACAGCTATTGGCACTCACAAAATACAAAGCTGATATGTAAGTGATACTGTGATGCATCTTCTAAATACTACAGTGTCTTTCTGGTAGAAGCTCCTGTCTCAGCTCAAAAGAAGGAACAGTTTCCCTTTCCATACAAGGATTCATAACAATTTGGAACAGTCTTTGGGACTTAAATCCCATGTTGGTTTTGGTTTCAACACTAAGCCAGATGCCTGTCATGGGTTGATGCTAGCCCGATGCCAGGCACCCAGAAAAGCCACTCACTCACTCCCCTCTGCTGCTGGACAGAGGGGAGAACATTTAACAAAGGGTTCAAGGGTTGAGATAAGGACTGGGAGAGAGATCAGTCATTAAATACCATCACAGGCAATACAGGCTCAGCTTTGAGATATAAAGTGAATTTATTACTAATGAAATCAGAGCAGGATAATGAGAAGTAAAATAAGCCCTTAAGAACACCTTCTCCCCTACCCCTCCCTCCTTCCACACAGAAGACAGGGAATGGAAGCTGTGCTCAATTCATCAGCCGTGGCTTTTCCCACTGCTCTGGGAGAGGAGTTGTTCCTTCCCATGCTGCACCATGGAGTCCCTCCCATGGGAGAGTTCTCTGCTAACTTCTCCTCTGTGAGTCCATCTCACAAACAACAGCTCTCAGTGAACTGCTGCAACGTGAGTCCATCCCATGGAAACAGTCCTCCCAAAATTGCTGCGGCATGGGTCACTCTTCCATGGGGTACAGTCCTTCAAGGACAGGCTGCTCCAGCATGGGAACAGGGCCCCTCTCTCCACAGTTCTCCCATGGGTTCACAGCCTCCTCCCAGGCATCCACCCACTCTAGTGGGGGCTTCTCCAGGGGCTGCATCAAATATCTACATCCCTGTGGATCTCCAAGGGGAGGCAGCTGTTTCACCACGGTCCTCACCCCAGCCTGCAAAGGAATTTCAGCTCCAGCACCTGGAGCACCTCCTCCACATCCTTCTCCACTGACCCTGGTGTCTGCAGAGTTGTTTGTCATACATAGTCTCACTCCACTCTTCTCTGACTGGAATTAAAACTCTGCCCCAATCTTTGTTTTTCTTTCTTCTTAAATAAGTTATAACAGAGGCATTATCACCATTTCTAATTGGCCCAGCCTTGGACAGTGGCATGTCCATCTTTGGAGTAACCAGGGTTTGGCTCTGCCAGACATGGTAGAAGCTTCTCGCAGCTTCTCACAGAAGGCCCCATCCACTCTGTGCCCCATCCACTACCAAAAACCAGGCAATGCAAAACCAATACAATGCCTTAAGAATTCTAAAAAATCTTCTAAAAATCAGACATCCTCACCTTTCAAACTTTTCTGTTAGTAATTTGAAGTAACATCCGTCCAGTAAAAATCTTGTCCAACTCAAGTAAAAAAAAAAAATTAACAGCCTAAGTTCTGCTTAAACCATTAAAAACATCCTGTATACTTACAAGGGGAAAAGGTGGATAAAACCATTAATAATTGGACAGATATTCTGAAACCATTCCATGATTATAATTAATCCACAGCTATCTAGAACAATTTTATGTAAGGAACACACATCTATAAAAGAAGATTATCAGTGGGATTTTTTATTAGCCAGAGGCATACAGTATTTGGAAGATTAAAGCAGGCACTCAATACAGTGCTACATAATAATTTTAATTGGATAAAGGTTAACTGGATGATAATGCCGCTGTATGAATTCGAAATTAGAAGGTGGTAGTAGTAAACTGCTTGGGAAAAAAGGAATGTCCCAAAAATCAATAAATACTTCCCTCATCCAACCTGGGGCCATTGCCCTGCTATGAGTTCAAGCAAACCTACTTCCTGACAGCTTCAAAGCTATGGAAGGAGAGAAACTGTCTTTCCTTTTTTTATGTTTGCCTGTAGAACCAGCAACAAACTCTGTGAGTAATGACCTTTTCCTTGCCAACAGACCTCTGAACATGAACCCATTTTGTGATACCAATTACTTCTCCTACTACAAGCTTCATACACTGCTAACAGGAAGCAATCACCACTGTAGCCAGTATTTTTTGATTTCCATATCTTCCAAAGTAGATGGACAACAGTGAAATGGGAAAGGAAAAAAAAATGAAAAAAAAGAAACTTGCCTCCACAAAAAAAACCCCCAAACCAAAACAGAAGCCAGTAACGCTACCACCACAAGAAAAAGCAAGGTAAGAAGATAATAACAAGGTAAGATTAAAACAATAACAAGCTATAGCACAGGAAAGCTATAAAGCCATCCAAAATGGGAACAATCCAAAAATTACAGAACATGACACAAAGCTTGCTACCTATTCATACACATACAATCATGCACAGAGACTTGTGGAAGTCCAGAAAGAGATGAAGCCCCTAAACACTCAAAACCACCCCATCACCCAAACCCTGCAGGCAGCCTTCCAGGTCTCAGGAGCACCATTCCCAGGAGGCATCACTCCTCCATCTCCAGAGGTACACTTGCAGATGCTGGGGCTGTGGTTTCAGTGCCTTGAATTGGACACAAGTCTGACATTGCCAGGGCACAATTCCTGCATTATTCCATCTCTTATCCATTTACTGCTAAAATCTCTTCAAGAGCCACTTCTAGCACAGAAGCTGGATCAAGGAACTGACCTATTTTTGAAAACATTCCCCTAAGAATAAAAACTGCATCACAGTGGAAAGTGCCAGGAGTTCAAGAGGACCCAGACTGATCTTGAACAAAAGTGGGATAGATCTGTGCCAGACTTAAGTGTCCATGTAACCATGGTCTCAAAAGGTGGATTAAAAAAAAAATCATAGAATTGCCTGGGTTGGAAGGTACCTTAAAAATCATCTTGTTCCAACCTCACTGACCTTGGACACATCCAGGGATGGGACAGTCACAGATTCTCTGGGCAACCTGTGCCAGTGCCTCAACACCCTCCCAGGGAAGAATTTCTTCCTAATGTCTAATATAAACACTGTCGGTTTGGAGCCACTCCCTCTTATCCTGTTACTACATGCTCTTGCAAATAGTTTCTCTATCCTCCTCAAAATGGCTGAAACAAAACAGCTGTATATTTGTAATAGATTTTTCTTTACTTAAGGTAACCATCACACTTTATGCCTATTATGTCTTAGGCTTATTATTTATTAAAGGAACAGCTGCTACTGGTCCATCTCAGAGTTACATAGTGAAAGACTGGGAGATGTGTGCATAAAGAAAATTGCAGACCACATATGATGGGAACTCTGTACGTAAGACAGAAAAGAGAATGTGAAATGCAGCAGTAAATGGCAGCTGTGTTGTCCCCACCAGGATACCACTGATATGGGAAAGGCAATGTCTCTACAGAACACATCCAACACTACACAGCTCTCCAAAAAGTACCTTGGGCCAGGAGTCACATCAGCTGAGTTTTGCTCCCTTGGCTGGGCATGCTGAGCATCTACTGCAAGTGTGGCTGGTCTTTTTGTAACCTGAAGGAGCAAACCACAAGCACAGAACACAAGATTGCTGATGATAATGAAGAACTTTCCCTCAATCATGTGCTAAATGGCCGTCTGCCAGCTCTGCTTTGAACCAAACAAGGCAAGAGGGCTGCCCTGCTACTGCCATTGCATTCGTGTCTTTTAGAAGACAGAATAAACTATTGTACTCTTGGCACAAACATTATGCTGATGGAACCCATTGATTAATCTTGTCCATCATATCTGTGAAATTCAAAATTAATCTACAGGAAGATGCAGCACTGCAGTTTCATTAAATGCTGCAGTACATGTTTACCTAAATATTTATGCAGACAATCCTCATCCCTTTTCATCTTTTTTCCTCCCTCAGCCTCAAAGCAGAAGCACTCTTTGAAAAAGTCGTTATTTTTTCATTTTATTTCTTTTTGAGACATGCAAAAAAAATCAGTGCAGGGAAAAACAAGAGGGAAGATTTTTTATTATCAACGAAAGAAAGACAGGAATCATCTTGCAGCATATGCTCCAAGTTTTATTAGTCACATGATTTGAAATACATTCCCATGGTAGACTACAGTCGGGGCTAAAAATTCCAGCCTTCTTTCTCAAGGTGAGTATACTAAGGTTTAACTGCAGGATAAATATACCATCAGTAGTAATCCTCTATTTACAAGCAAATCAAATTTAAGCACTGGCAGAAAGAGTAAACTAGTTCAAGCTTTGCTGCAGACCAAAAGCTAAATAAAACCTAAGACCTCAATAATCAATGCAAAAAGAGCAAAAAAACCATTCAGTCAAACTTTTAAGCATGACAGTACACATCTCAGAATATACCAACACCTGTTTCTCTTTAAAATGTCATTTGTTTTTAAAGACATTCTGTGATGCCAAAAATCTGTATGTTTCCCTTTTCATTAAAGGGATCATTTTTCTCAGAGCAAAAGTTATGGCTTTTTAGACTGCTGAATTTCAAGTAGTGCAGGTTTAAAATTAATTTTCACCTTCAATATTGTGGCTATTTGCTTTGAGAAACTAGAAAGGGGACATTATGCAGCCTAGATAAAAACAACCATTTCTATTACAATGAAAATGATAAGGTGGAGAGAAACCATTATCAAAGCAGTAAGACCATTGTCATTGTGTTTCAAATTTCCAGAAAAAACAGGCCAAACAACTTTTCTATTTTCAAAAACCTTGTCATCCCGGGCAGTTTAACAAACTCTTTAGGAGGAAGACAGAGACTGGAGGGAAGGAACTGCTGACATCAGTGCTGCCTGAAGTAGGTCCCAGGACAGCAAGCACAGTAAGATTATCCGACATGGTGACAAGAGGAAGCCAAGCAAGAAAATAAAAAAGAGATGGGCTAGTCATTTGGTGGCCCTTTTGGCCCATGTATAAAACAGGGGACATCTGGGGATTGTGGGATGAAATAATGTCAAAGCTTTAGTATGGTCATACCCCAGCTTGTACTGGGCCTGGCTAAAAGTGGCATTTGGGTTTCACAAGCAACATACCTAAATACATGGCACAAAACCAGGGGACTTGAGAAAATGACAAGATTACAACTTCTGGAAGTATTATGGTTAGACATCAGAAATGTCAACAGTGTTCTGTCAACAGTTATAATAGATTACCTATTACAGGAATTTCCCTACTGTTTCCTGCTCCATGTAACACAAAGGTAACAGTTAATAATGTAGTAACATGCATTTATAATTTTGGACATGTGACCAATGATGGTCATGCATTCCAGTGATGTTTAAAAAGAAAGTGGACATGTAATGACTTTACAAAAGAAACCAAGCAGTCATGAGATGCCAAGTGCAATACCTCCCAAAGTCAACACTCACTTTACATCTGAAAGCTACTCTAGGCACCCAGCTAAAGATTGCAAAGCAAGCCAGCTGCTGATTACAAAGTACACTAGATCTCCAAACTCCCAGGTTTAATTCATCCTCACAATATGAGGATGAGACCCAAACTTGTTTGGTCTTGGGGGAAAGGAAAAAAGCCAACAAACAGTTACAGGCATACTTAAAATGGAAATAGGCATCTCCAAATGAAACTAAGTGGAGGAAAAAAACATGGATTAGACAAAATAATTTTTTGTCAGCTGTGACTGTTTTACAATTCATTTTGGACAGTGAGTTCAACACAGATGGCAAAAAAATTTCAGTCCTTCAAGGAACTCATATAAAGTACCCTAACTATTAGACATAAAATTTGGCACATAGTATCTGCTCAAAATTGCTAATACAGTAAACATACATCAATATCTTCCATCTGAACACTCTTTCCCTTTAAACAGGGAATGAAACACACCAAAATTAACTTCCTACTCTGCATATTCAATAACTCTGAAAGCACACTTTAAGAACGGGCAGGCTCCAGATGGTTTTTATGAACACTGTTAGGAAGACAGGAGCTGACTGACTACCAAAAGCACCTTCCTACGACAATAATGTGTAGGTGGGGGCAACCCAACTCCTCCTATAAAACAACAAAAGGCAAATCCAGGAGCAGTGGTACCCACCTGCTTTGGGTCACCAGCTAACTACCCATAAGGAGCTATTAGGAAGAAACTTTCCCGAGGGGTAGTTATTGAGTAATTGTGTAGTATGACAGGGTTTTCCCAAAATTCCTCTGAAACAGGTGGTGCTGCAGTGTCAGCAGCAGGACTCACTGGCCAGTGGCTTGATCCAAAGTGCCCATCTAGATCACTCAGCATCTTAGGGATTCTGGCACACAGAGCTGGAAACTATCCAAATTTACATCAGTGCCCCGTTGTTCTATCATCTGCAGCAGTTTTACTTGACACCTTTTTGCAGACCACGCCCATGCAGTTTTACTTCCCAGTAACAGGTACAATCCAAGCAAGATTGTACCAGACAGGTACAGCAGCATGCTAGCTAGTTTGACATTAAAAGAAACCACTAATAAATTGTACTTCTCTACACAGCATTTCATTCCACCCAAGGAAGTTTCATTTTGTGATATTTAAAAAAAAAAAACCACACAAGACAAGTCACCAGTTTACACTGAACACAAGAAAATGCAGAGATACGCTTCCAGTACCACTTCCTATGAGTTCAGTGTTAAGAGTTTAACTGGAGTCAAGGAAGCTGGAAAGCTGTGACTGTGACAGCCACAGGGGCTGCAAGGCCCCCTTGGCAGTCAGCAGCCTAAGAAATGCTAAGTCATCGGGACTGGAACAATAAATCCCTCTCTTCTGCCTCCATACCTATCTGTAAAACCATAGGCCACTTTCCCTGACCCTCACCCATTGGACAGTTTCCAAAACCCCTATACCCTATATAAACCCCTATACCCTATATAAACCCCCACATCTGCCCAGCTCGGGCAGAAGAAGTCGTCACTGTCCACCTTCACAGAAGCTGTCAATAAAGACACCTCTGTGGAACAGCACACGACTCTTCTCCTCTCTCGTCCCTACGTCTGCTGGGGCACACAGCAAGCACAGAGCGAAATCACTAAAGAGCTGAACCCACAAAGAGCTGGAATCACTAAAGGTGCTTGCTAGGGCTGCCGGCGGCTTGGGCTCTGCCGAGGAGCCAGGACAGGCTGTGCAAGGCAGGGCACAGCTATCCAGGGAACTGGGGGCAGCCCGGGTTGGGCAGAACCCACCCCAGAACCAGCCGGCGATAGAAAGCACCATTCAAGTATCTTCCATTTCCTTTCAAAAAAAAGCAATCTACTTTCTGAAATTTGCCATATTTAAACTGTGTGATGTGTTGTCCAGATACAAACTCTGAAGTTCCTGTGAGGTACTGAGCTCTCAATCAAAAGAAGTAAAGCAAAAACAAGCAACATTAATCTTTAAAACATGTAGGTGGTTCTGCTTATTCCCTGTTCCTCCCTTTCTGCTCTGCAATGCTCCTCTATTGCTACTTCTGGTATCAAGACCTCAAAATCCACCTAAGCTGGCAGTGGACCACAAGAGGAAACAATGAGAACCTCAAACTTCACAGTACATCTCTGCAGGAGAAATACAAGTCCTTCTATAGTATATGCACATCCTAGACCTGTGCTCTGCCCACCACTCAGGTATCTAGCCTTGCACTGTCAAGAGAAGCCCTTTTAAAAGAAAAGCTAACAAGGAGGCAGAGGAACATATCTACTTGTAAGTTTTGATGAAAAGAGAGATGGTATGTTTTATTTTTTGAAAAATACCTTCAAGGAAGAAATCAGAACCAGAGAATGTGTGAAGCATCATTTTTATTTATTAACAGTGAGCGGAGTTCCTTGGATATTAATTTTGTATTATTTTAGAGCCAAGGAGCCACAGAGCAAGATCACTGCACTTGCACATTGGGTTTCCACCCAAACAGCTCCTTTTAGTAAGTCCCTTCTGGTCTTTCCCAAGCTGGAGGAAGAACTGGGTGCATGGGCTAACTCCACAGGTTTTACCACAGGAGTGCATCTCCCCTTGCAATGCAGTCATTATCACAATGCCGGGAACAGTGTTCGCAAGGGATCTGCAACAAAAACCAGATGGACTGATTTCTCAACAGAAGTACAGGGTGGAAAATCCAAGCCTTGCTTTCCTTGCTGTCACTTGAAGGTTCTGTTTGGATCTGGGTAAAAAAACCCAGTTCCTCAGCAGATGGTAAAAAGAGCTGCTGCTACAGCAAGAGTGCAGATCCAAGAAAGCTGCCACAGAGCCAGGGAACATGAAGGCAGACGCAGGAAAAGTACCTGTCTGCTGGATTAGCAGAGCATTTACACTCAGCCTCTGCCAACAGCAAGAAATAAAGCACACAGGAAGAAGCAATTCTTCTTTTGGGAAAAAAAAAACAGCATTAAAGGAGAGAAAAGAAAGGAAGGAAAATATAATATTTGGCAAAAGCAATCAAAAAGGAGATTTTTTACTTGTGTACTATTCCAACACAAGAGGTACCACATCTCAGCCTTGCTGCTTATTGCTTCCTGCTAATGGGGAAATGCAAATTTGTCCCATTCCCTGATAGGAAGTTCTGTCTTGCAGCCAAGGTAAACAGCAGAAAGCAAGGGAAATACTAGGCATATTTGGAATATCAACCACAATAACAAGGAGTTCCCCAAAGCTAAGAAACCAGTTTGAGTTGCATTTACTATCAATCCTCTACAAATAATTTCTTTGGTAGAAGTGGATGCTGTTATCCAACTCTTTCATTTCTCTTGTTGGGGTCATAGGCAAGCTTAATAGCAAATATTGAAAAATATTTGCTATTCAATATTATTTAATATTTAATAGAAAATATTAAATTAATATTAAATAATAGCAAAGCATCAGTGCCATTCCCTGGCCAAAGCCCAGCATGCCACAGACCTGGTCAAAGGGGTGTGAGGAAGAAGGCAGGACCATGGGCAAGAGTTGTACAGAACAGTAAGCTTCTTTCCATGATGCTCAGTTGGATCAACTTCCATGTGGCTTTTTGTTTTAAATTGCTGTCAGCAGATCTGAACTTCCTAATATTTGCTATCCATTTCTGAATTTATTACAAGCATTCAAAAACCTGGGCCTCACATGACTCCACCCATCCCAAAACACCTGCTGGCAGTGACCACATTGGTGCCACATGCTCTTACACCCCAGACCACCTTGTCCCTTCTCCTTCAGCAGCCTACAGCAGCTGCACTGTGCATCTCAAGGGGCTGTGTGGGAAGGACACAGCAGGACAGCAGGACATTGGCAGCTCCCAGAAAACAAACGAAAAGCATACTGGTGAGCACAGCAAGAAAAGAGGGGGGGGTTTTGCCAGATTCCCATGTTCAAGACACCACAGCAGAACTTCTCAATTCAACTTGGTGAAAGCATACTGCTTCACATAATTAACAGAGATTAACTAAAATCTATAAAATGCACAACCCATTTTTAGGCACTAGACCTGCCTGCACTTTGCCCCACAACAGGGCAGAACCCCGTAAGCCACACTTTTAACTTGAACTGGAGACACTCTAAAATCGTGACAATCATCTAAGTTACTCAACTGTGAAGCACACAAAATAGGACACTGGAATTCAACTGTTTACCTTTAAAAACTCAAGTAACACAAGTTCTCTCCTCTGTCTCAGTTATGAGAACATTTCAGATTTGCAAAATAGATCAGGTTAAAGGAGACCTATCATGGTCACTTAGACCTTCCTCAGCTCCAGCCAGGACTCACATCTATGCCAGACCAAGTTGCTTGGGCTCTGGCCCAGTTGAGCTCTCTCAGTCTCCATGCATGGCAAACAACTTTTTTCCCTTAGGAAGTCAAAATTTTTCTTATTAGTCTCTTTGTCATTTAACATTCTATGTCTATTACCTTCTGACTGCTTTTGCTTACCTCTTCCCTTTACTTTTGAGAGGGTTTTTTTTTAAATGCCACCCCAAATTTCAAAATCACCCCAACAGCCAGTTGACTGTTACACTCTGAGACCTTATTCCAGAATCCTTCCCTGCCTGCAGCATTTGTGGTTGAACCCCCAACCTACTGCCTTCATGCCTTAAAAGCTCCCAAACTTTCAAGTCTTACTTCCATAATTCACATATTTATTTCTGTATCTTCAGATAGAATTACTACCTTTAGTCACTGATGCATTTTTACTTCCTGATGCTCTTCTTTTCTTTTGTAACTCCTTTTCTCACCCACAATAATTTCATTATGCACATATCAACTTTCTTTAGATAAATCAAAGAAGACAACAGAAAAACAGAAGAAACTGTAATAGTAGGATAGGTTAGGTAGATTAGGTATTTTTCTTAGTGATAAAAATATGAGTTTCACAAAGCAATTTTCTTAGTAAAGAGTCAAAGCTACTAAAGAAGAATCAATTTCAGTTGCCATTACAATATCACCCTTGAAGTGAATATTTTGCCCAAATGCAATAAAAACTGAATAAAACACTGCAAAGCCTAGAAAGAGCAATCAATGGGTGAAAGAACAGCAATGAAGATGCCAAGAGAGCAAAGATCTGAAAAATAAATTGTCTTGAGTTCTAAAGAAATAGTTTCACAGGAACTGTTTGACATTTAGGAAACAAAGGAAACAAAGCAGCTACTGCTACGAAATTATGCAATAGCTCTCACTTAAAAAAAAAAAAAAAACAAACCAAAGAGATAGCATAGTAAATGTAAGAACTAAGGCAACTCAAACCATGCCCTTTTGTTCCACTGCATGAAATAACACATTTTCTTTTCAAATTGTCACACACAAGGTTATTGTCCTACCACATCACGGAGACAAAACAAAATTAGATCCTCATGTTCTTAGGATATAAGCAAGTAAGAAGTTTCTGCTCTCAAATATGAAATCAGTGATTGTAACTTCATCTGTAGGGGAAACTTTTCTATTAAGAAACTCTGAATGGTTCTGTGTGCAGCAGAGGCCATTAACTCTGGACTGCACAAGTGCATTTCAGTCTCATGGCAGAACAACAGAAGTCATATTACAGCTGACCTTTCCAAATCAGCCCAAAAAGCCCAAGGGCATTTTAAATAATAAATTGCCACCTCAGCTTTATTCAAAACGCTTTATAAGAAAGAAGTCCATTGCACACATACTACACAAAAATTATCCCTCAAGGGTACAAGAGAGACAAAATTTTCCAACAGTCCCTGTGACTTCCTCAGCAACCAATTCTTAAAGCTGCTTTAATAGGAGCTGGACAGAACCTCTCCAGAAAGGACAAGAAGGCAATGGAGCAAAAGAGGGAAGATTCCCTACAGACTGAGCCCTCCAGTACATGCCTGCACTTACACTTTTGAAAGAACAACCACTGTAGTTATTCCTGAGACAGCACTTACTTCCTGGCAGTACTGAAGAATCCCTTCTTTTGTCCCAATGCAGGTCTTGGTGCCAGAGGGGTCCGATTCCCACTTTCCGTTCTGCACATTCATATGCATGTTGAGTTTGCCACAGAACATGGCAATCTGAGGTTCTGCCAGCAGCCCTGCATTTCCATCAGCAGGGACCTGGAATGAGAAAAAAAAAATTAATCTCACATTTGACATTTCAGTCTAGCCAAAGCAGCAACAGGTCAAGCAAATCTGAGACAAACTCCAGGCTCATCCACCTATTGCAGCAAAGACCAAAATTTTTGATTCAGGGAGAAGTGAGAAATGTAAATGGGGTGTTCACAGAAATCCAGATTATAATAGTATAATTTTAAAGCTGTAACCAAACTGTTTTGTGGCCCAAAACTGTCTTCTTACCAACTTAAGCTAAACACAGAACAACAAGCATAGTTAGAGCACAGTTACAGAAGTTTAATTTTTCAAATATATCTGTTATAATGTGGGGGAGGGGTTTACTAACAACTAAATGAAAAAGTAACAAGTTTTTAGCAAGAGTTTCCTAAAAAAACCTCACAGTGGGACCTTTTTCAGGCACCACGGTAGTTCATCTCCTTGGTGAGCACACTGGCTCAATTTTATCATGTCTTATGAAGATGGTGGGTTAAAAGCAGTTTCCACCAAAGCTTTCCTTGGGTTGAACCTCAAAATGCAGAGGGGCTGGGGAGGTATCAAAATGGTTCTGCTGAAGGTTTAGCTCACAACCAAGAATTACAGAATACCATCTCCCCAGCAAGCACTAAAACACCAGGGTGGTCAAGACAGGTGCTCCTCCTCTTGAACCACAGACACTGCCCACAACACCCAAACCAAGCACTGCTGCAGCACAGAGGCAGACATCAGAGGCGCCTTCACCACAGGTTTAAATCTCTCCCATGGGACCACAGCACTGAACACAAATCAAGAGCCAACCCCTGAAGGTATGAGGTGAAAGGACTAGCTTTTTTTGTTTTACATCTGAGGAACATGACACAAAGAGAAACCTCCTCTCTGGGTTAGGTACCTCAAGAGAAAGTTTACAGCTCTCCACTGCCCCTCACACTCCAAAGGCCAGTCAGTCATATTCAAGGTGCAGTAGAGTATTCATTTTGGTTTAAATATCTATTTTTAACTTTTAGTCTCTTAGCTAGAAGGCTTCTCAAGAGGAAAATTAAAACCATTTTAAAAATTCACAAAAAAGAGAAGAAACAGAATTATGGCATCATAGGAGATATGCAACCCAGGATATTAGTTTGACTTTTTGTTTAAACACAAAAAAGATCTAATGAATTTTATATGCCTACAGTACTGAAAAAAACTGTAAAGTCCACACTAAGAAACATTGCAAGAGTGAACATCTAACTATCCATTGGACTGGCATTGAAAGTGAAAATGCCAAAACTAAACCAAGGTTTTGTTTGGGGCTTTTTTTAAGCAAAAAGGGAGAACATTTCTTTTCCTGTTTTCATGTTAACTTGTTACTGCAATTCAGCTCAAAAAACAGAAAAATAAAAACATTTAAGAAGACAGGAATACCTCAACTGGCCAAGATTTCCCTTCACTATCTCAATTTCTCTTCTCCTGTGGAACAAGTACATTCTGTACAATATAGGAGTCAACTATCACTGTTGTTCCACTGGGTAATTAGAGAATTTTCCAATAACTGGGATGACACCTTATCTTGGCTTGCCTAGATCAGGAAAACTATCACATGCTTACTCCTTCTAATACCTTCAGTAACTTTGGAGAGCAACTCAAATGTAACACGTCTGTAACAATCTGCAAAATACCCTCCAAACTAATTATTTTATTTATCTTTATACATGCAACATAACCCAATCAAAATTTCAATAAAAATAGAAGTGAGTCATTCCCCAGGTGATGTGTGGATGAGAACTCTATATTCTCAGTCCACTCCTCCAACTGAGATCTTTAGCAAATTAATAAAGCACACAGTAGTCCCACTGCGGCAGATTTTAGATTTTTTTTACTCAAAATCATAAATCAAAACCAAACTAAAGTATTCAGATCATAGAATCAAAGATTCATTTAGGTTGAATGAGACCTTAAGACTGAGTCCAACTGTAAACCTAACAGTGCCATGTTTAACCAAAAGCAAAGCCAAAAATAAAAGATAAAATTTAGCTGAGATAACTCATTTCAAGGGATCTCTATATGGTGCAAGTTCCTGACAATATAAAATCTCATTAAATATTACTCATTTTAAGAAACATCGAACAGCGGTTTGATCATGAAGGGGACTGAAAGCGATATTTTTGGGGAAAGGTGGGGAAATATAGCACTTTCTGTAAAACTCATACACTTGCAAAGATTAAAAAAATAAAAAAAAAAAGCAGGAGACTAAAACATTAGTAAAACTTACACAATGATAAGTGATTTATCCCACACATACTATCAAAATATTTTAAATATGTGAATGAATTAATCGCTGGTCATATCAAGGGTATATCCAGCTAAAATATGTGAGCTGGTGATGAATTTTATGCATCACTCAAGTTTTCTTCACAACCAATGGTTTCATTCATTTACATTCATACCCACACAAGAAAAAAATTATCAGCATTACAATGCAATTAAATAATCTAGAGCATCAATCTACTCTTCTCACCAAATATCATACACGAGCTTGCTACCAAGCCCCGGGATTGACCGACAAGGGCTTCTCCCAATCAGATCTACCACGAAGCTGCAAGCATTTCACTGGCCAGAATCTGAGGGGGCATGGAGTTCAGAACAATGAGAATATCCAGGTCTTTCAAATGCTCTTTATAAGGGGTAGCGTGGGAAATAAAGCACTCTCTGTGCCACGTGAACATTGGGGGTGAGTGTCTCTGTCCCCTTGCCTCTCACCTCCAACATGTGAACGAACATACACTGATAAACAGCCTCTATAGAAGGAATGCTCAATAACATAAAGCTTCAGTCCAGTTTGTTACAGCAATGCCTACAGTGGCAAATTGCTCCTTGGCTAGTCCTAAAGCTCTCAGGCAGTCTAGTCTCCCAAAGAATAACCCATGGGACACAAATTACATTAACAGCTACTATTGACTTTATTAGTCTTCTGCAAAAGCAGAAGCTTGAAGCATATTAATGGAATTGCGATCACATATTACTTTTTCTCGTTTGCATATGATTTTGAACTAGCAGCATGGCTTTTTTTCCTGCCTCTTGGTAAATCATTAAATAACAGACCAATTAGTACAGCATCTCAAGGTAACTTCAAATGTTATGCTCAGGTTTTCTCAGTACGTCAAGTTTTCAAAGAACAAGTAAGAACACTACTCATCACTTCCACAGGACAGCTGTAATGTGATTTCTGTAATGTGAACTACATAAATTTGAAAAACAGCATGTATAGGACTCTGAAAAAATTATCTCAATTGAGGGTACACTACTTAGATCTCTACATTAGTCTACTATGTCACAAGAAATTCAAGCACCAGCCTGACATCTTTTCATATAGAAAATAAAATTATTGATTTTTACAAGTGTAAGGGTACAAGTTCTGAAAGAAAGGTTCTATGGCTGTGGTAAAGCTCAATGCTCAAAACAAGGTCTCCCTTAAAGAATTCCAGCATATCAGAGGTCTGTCTTCCAGTTTCAAGACTCATTTTACCTCCAGCTGAGTGCATCTTCCTCCACAAACCTCTGATACATTTCCTTCTTACAAGCAGATAAATCATGAAGTGCTTGAAACATTGTTTTAAAGGAAACAAATTCAAAATACCTTTCAAGGATAGGCTTTCAGTATTTTGCATACTCGCACAAGTGGGGATATTCAAGAAAAGAAAATCCAACCAACACTGAAGACTGAAATCAGAAGACAACTCTGTACGATGAAGCCCACTGGGTATGTCACTGCTTTGGATATGGAAAGAAGAGGGACATAATTCAACTGTTTTCTCCTCAGATTCGTCAACTTAGGACAGAACAAGGTCAGTCTAAGCATGGCCACCTGAATGGCATAATTTAATTACTGGAGCCTATCTTTATAAAGTAGGTGTTTCATGGTATTTTTCTGTTTGTTCTTAGAGAAAATAGTCATTACGAGTATTTACTTCATGTCAAAATGTTGAATTACATACAGTAGAAGAAAAAAAAAAAAGAAATCATGTAAGCATTAGGAGACTAAGATGTAGGGAATCAGTTTCCTTTCCATGCTAAGAGGTAGTAGAGTAGTCCTGTCATTCAGATCTGACAATTTAACACATTTATTTGATTAGAGATGCACATGCACATGGCATGCTGGATGCCATTTATACCATTTTCGGAACACTCAAAAAGGATTCTGATAGCAGAGTACAGAGGACTGAATGAAGTTTATTTAATTGCAAAACTATAAGGAATACCTTACATTAACAAAAAAGTGTGTGGAGTTTTTTAGCTCACTACCATTCCATCATAATATCAAAAGGCCTCTTCCTGTCAAACACTATTTAAGTGTCATTATTTAAGACAGAAAGCATAGCCCTCTCCCCGCCTCCACTCTCTCTGTCATTGCTTTCTGTAGTTACAAAAACAATTAATATATTTGCTAATTGTGCTTCATAATCCCTATTTAACCAACAAGCGTCAGCTTTTTTCACAATTCAGGTTATATTCAGAAAACACTGGCTGCAAGGTTTTACCCTCAAGAGGTTTTCTGTCAAGGAACCAAAGTAACACCACTTCAGATAGCTCTGATGTTAACTTATATTTAAGAACTACAACATAATATGGAAATAAGCATCAGACCGTCTATGTGCTGTTGTTACCCAGTGGAACATCAAAAGCCATTCCCCAGAAGTCCCTCAGACATCTTCTGTGATTTATATTGCCTTGTTCTGCAAATACTAACCTGAAGCCACCTTTATAAACACTTAAAGTGTATTTAATTTGCAATAATTACTTCATTTGCAATTACTTTCAAGGACAGGACGTTCAATAACAACCTCCATAACTACAACTTCCTCAAGAACAACTGTCTCCTTAGTTTAGGAGATGACTAAAATAATCCCTCCCTGATTTTCATTTTTAATGCTAACACCAGTTCAAGCCTCCAACCAAGAAGTGAGCGACAACAATTTTAAGGTTTAATAACAGAACAACAGGGGTTCAAATAATGTGAACAATTAAGCATATCCAATCATAACACATCACCCTTCCAACCCATGACTGTGCTTCCTCCAAACTTTTATACCATATTCAGGTTGAAATCTGAGTTTTCTCATTAATTAAAGCAGCACCGATTTGCATACATAGCAGTTTACTTCCTCTATGACTATAAACAAAAAAAAAGAAATTCCGTCTTTGAAGTGGGGCCACTCATAACTCTTTTTCCTCTAAAGAACAGACGTAAAAATAGAATTCGTATAAAAGGATTCTCTGCTTGCCTTACACATTCAGTGAGAAAAACATGATACAGAGACTTGTTATTCCCAGTGGAAAGACCAAGTTTTTTTTCCCATTGGACTGTCTGGTCTGCTGTACACTACAAGTGAAGATTGTTGCTCAGTTCTAGAGATCTGCGGTTCAAACCGGGCAAATGCCGTGCAAATACAGTCTTATATCACCAGACACAAATCCATGGCTTCTTGCCCATCAGTTGGCCCTCAACTTTGGCAGACTGTAATTCACAGAATTCACAGAATGACTAGGTTGGAAGAGACCTTCAAGATCATCAAGTCCAACCCATGCCCTAACACCTCAACTAAAGCATGGCATTGAGTGCCATATCCAGTCTTTTTTTAAACACATCCAGGCATGGCACCTCCACCACCTCCCCAGGCAGGCCGTTCCAGAACTCTATCACTCTTTCTGTGAAAAACTTTTTCCTAATATCCAACCTGTATTTCCCTTGATGCAGTTTGAGACTGTGTCCTCTGGTTCTGTCAGTTGCTGCCTGGTGAAAGAGACCAACACCCACCTGACTACAACCACCTTTCAGGAAGTTGTAGAGAGTGATAAGGTCACCCCTGAGCCTCCTCCAGACTAAACAACCCCAGCTCCCTCAGTCATTCCTCACAGGGTTTATGTTCCAAGCCCCTCACCAGCCTTGTTGCCTCCTCTGGACGCGCCT
>WEZZ01029100.1:0-13411 GCA_013400585.1 Chloropsis cyanopogon | reverse complement strand
CTATTGCCTGACAGTGGGAGGCATAGGAGTCCTCTGACTCTTGGTGGGCCTCCCTCAAGGATGGAATGGCTGAACTCCACCAATCTATTTCCCTTTCACTTTCCCTGACAGTCCTTAGTCTTTCAACTTCCTCCCTAAGCTCGGCCACCAGTGAAAGGAGATCGTTGACTTGTTCACACCGCAGGCAGGTTTCCTCTGCAACATCCTCTGAAACCACTGATAAACAGTCAGCACAATAATGGGTCTGTACAGACACATCCTTTTTGGAGGGTTCCATTTGATTACATACACTTGTACTAACTACAGGTTTTGATTACGTAAAAATCATTACTAACAGAAACCCCCAAAACCAGCCAACCAAAAGACCCACTGCAAACAACACACTACAAACTAGCAAGAAAACCTGCAACCCTGCCTGCTTGTCCTGCCTGCGCAAACTGCCTGGCAAACTGAGTGCCACGCCCCCAGAGATGTGCCACGCCCCATTTGCCTGTTCCTGTTTGCTGCACTCCCTACAGGCCTCTTTTAATCAGCCCGCTACTCAGTGACAGAGGAAGCCCCACCCTGGTCCTGCGTGGCGCTCAAGCACAAGGAACGCACCTGCTCAGCATTCCCACAAGCAGCCACTCAGTGATGGTGGAAACCCCAGCCCGGACTTCCTGACCCTGAAGCACAAGGAATGCACCCGCTCAGCATTCAACAAGCAGCCACTCAGCGATCTGTTTACCCTGCTCTAGACATCTTATTTCAGCCATAAAATATTTCTCCTCCTAGCTTTGTTAGCATCTTCACAGAACACAAATATTTTAAAGACTATTTGTATTTAAAAACCTGCACATGTAGATTCACGATGAAAAAATCTCCTTTCTAAAAATGCAATCAGGACAAAAAAAAATTAAAAAGAAAATTAGCCACCTAAATTAGAAAAGGAGGAAATATCACATTATTGTCTCTTCACAACTTTTGGATGTCTTTTTGGCAAAACCAAGGAAAATTTTCCATCTCCTCACTTTTCCTTAGCAATGAAAAGACTAAGATGTTGTCAAAATCAAGATGAATAATTTAGAAACAGTGTTTTATTGTACAATGTTCACATAGAAAGAGCAGCAGCAATTACTGTTGTGAACAGCCTATAGAAATAGGTCAGAAAAGCATTTTACTGATTATGCAGTAAAATTGCTCAGTACAATTGCTCATCCTGGAAGACAAACATTTATCACAAACAGTTGCAGAAAGAACCACCTTCCTAACCTGCAAAAAACCCTGTGAACATTCATATCTAATTTGCAAAAAGGCATCATCCAAAATTTGTTTGAGAAACAGACTTCATCAAAAAGCTGCTGAAAAACTAGAAAAGTTTATTTGGCCTGACTATAACCTATGTAACCCAACTGCAAATATCTGTGCACTGTCTTCCTGGCCGGCTTCATAAACAATAATGCCAAAGTGCATCACAAGAGTGAACAGAAGTGAACAGGATTTAACAACGATGAAAAGGGCCCTCATTCTATTAGACTTTTCTTATCTCCTGCATCTCCCCCTTCTTTGTCTTATCAATAAAAACATGCCAAAGACAACTATGCCAAATACTACTAAACATTTACACCATACTCCGAAGCCAAGGTCGTCTAGCCCAGAAAATAAATGCCACAAATCACCTTCAACACGTTGTTATAGCTGCCTAGTAAGCTGCTTAAGGTTCCTGATGCTTTTATGATTTTCTACTTGCCCATTTCAAAGTAATCAAATTTACTTCTAGTTATTACTGTGTGATCACTTGACAATGAAAGTGCATTCTCAATACAAGTTTTTCACAAAAATCTGGACTAATTTACTGAACAATATGAAGAAAAACATGCTTGCTCTGGTTCTCAAGTGATGAAGGGCATCACCTACCAATCCCATTTGGAGCACATACTTCTCCTGATACTTTAGTTACATGCCAACAACACAGAAGACATGCTGTCAAATAAAATTATTGGGAACATTCTACTTCTGAAATAAAACATTAAACTTACACTTAATACAAATTATGTACAAGATTAGAAAAACCTGAACAGATCCTGAAACATTTTCAGATGTAACATGACTGAGCAAGGAAGAGGGGGAGTAACCCACTAACAACTCTTCAAATACACCAACAAATGCCTGTGACATGAACAATATGCACATGGTATCAGCATGCATAGCATCATATGCTTGCTCCATCCATCTTAGGGGGTAAGATATTTGCAGTACCTTCGCCATTCAGGATGGCATAATAAATGGCTGCACACACTGCAAAGGAACCCATTTCATGTTGTGACCTGTGGAGACACAAGCATAACCTCTGCCTTGTGTTAGTAGATATAAGGATGAGCCTTCGTATCCAAAGAATATTATCTTTCACATGCTGTTTGGCCAACCTCATCTTGATTTAAAAACTGAAAGCTAACCTGTCATGTGGGCATCTTGATTCCCCCTTCTTTTGTTTTTCAAGCATGGTTTTCAATGGTCTTCATAGTTTTCAACATCCTGGGGGCATGTTCAACAATAGCCTGCCCAGTGGGAGGGCAGAGAATATCTGTGTTGTGGGAGACACCCCATTGTTGTAAGAATTGTCAAGTCCATTCAGAAGTGTAGGCAGGCCCACTGTATGTTTTAAGAGTGTCCAGAAGGCCTAAAGGGGTAAAGCAGGTGAGCCAGTGCCCAGTGACATCATAGGTCTCCTCTCCAGTGAGAGCAGTTACCATCTAGAAATGAGAGCATGTGTCAGCAGATACATGAACATATTTCAAATTACTAGATTCTGGAATATGAGTGACATCAGTTTGCCAATAGAGTTTGGAACAGATGATCAATGACCCCTATGAAAAAGATCCTTTGGTAAAGCTTGATCTATGTGTATGGTCTCTCCAAATTGTCCTAAAATATCCCTTCCCCATAACGTACATGGTATGGCAGCAATAAATGGTGCAATCTGGGCAGTTTGCCCATCAGGGCCAGAGGTGAGTGTTCTGCCTAGGGTGCTACATTCCCCCCACCTCAATTAGGTGGGGTTAATTGTGGGCCAATCACTGGACCATTCACTGCTTTCGATGATGGAGATATCAGTTCCGGTATCAACAAGCCCTTTAAACTTTCTGCTATCTATACCGCATACCAGAGTTGGGTGAGCCATTGTGATAGAATTTGTCAAAAAAATTTGTGGCTGGCCATGCTGCCAAAGCCACCCATGCCATGTTTACCCGTACACCAGGGGTTTTGTTGGAAAACTGAACAAGTTCTACTAGACCTGCAGGTATAAAGCAAGGTGGCACAGGGGTCCAGAGCGTAATTTGTATTTCACCCTCATAATAGGAGTTGATAACACCAGGTAACACAAAAAGCCCCAGCTTAGTGGTGGACGAACATCCAATTAACAAGGCATGCATATTATTTTCAAGTGGTCCCCACACTCCTGCAGGAACTAAATGCATCAAGGAGGTCATGAGGGTTATTGACTCTCTGGCAGCCAAATCCAACCCTATGCTGCCTGTAGTTGCAGGCATGAGCTTGCCTGCCAAATGTTTTTCTTCACATATTTTTGATTCTCCAGGGCACATGAGCCTGCCACCTGCTGGCACTTTCTGGACTGTATGGCTTCCCCTTTTGCACTGTAGTGAGAACGACATTCAGTAGGCCCAAAGTTTTCCTTTTCCTCATCGGGAACTGTTGAGTTGCACATGTTTTATAAGTTGTATTTGTCTAAATTGGTTCATTCCAGTGTACCCCCAAAGTTGATATTTCCCTGTTTGGTTCACTCCCTTATTTCCCATGTCAATCCCTCTTCTCCTCCTCCCAGACTCCTGCTCATCACTCCTCTCCCTGCCCTCCTTTCCAGAGAGTTCCATCTGTTCTGTGATTTGATAGGACATCCTCCCTAAGACCCTCCTTCCATGGTTGGAAGGATCCCTTGTCCTTCAGGTTTGCTACTCCCACTGTTCTGGTCCCCATTGGTTGTGGTAAACCCCTCCTCTGCCCTATAAAACCTGTTGCCAGCAGCTCCTCAGGGCTCTCTCTGGAGCTGTCTGGATCAGAGCAGGACCCTGCCACCTCTGCCATCCCCTCAAGGGAAATAAAAGCGATCCTTGACCCTCCAGCGAGAGTCTGCCTCCTCCTTTGCTGCCATCGCATCTATACGAGGACCAGAAGTCCGATCCACGAAGGCACAGACCTGCTCTCAGTGAGACGCTTTCACTGATTGCCTGGGTTAGTGCCCCCTGCTGGCCGCCGCTCACCGACCCAACCGGGATTGAGTGGCTGACCGTCGACTGGTCAGTGGGTGACCGGCGACAGGGAACAATCCCTAGTAGGCAGTTTTGTCCCACACCCTTGTTGATGACAATCCCTCCAAAAGTGGTCAGATGAACCACATTTACAACAAGCTCCTGCTCCTGCCTCCAAAACCCAGAGGTGCTAAAGTCACACTGAGAGAACTAGCATGATGAGTGGTAGAACCCACATTCTGACAGACCCTAACTACGTCTGCTGTATCACCAGTATGCGGATTGGGAACAGTGAGTAGCACTTTCTTACAGTCCTCATTTGCATATTCAAAAGCAAATTGCCACAGTAGAATAGCTTGTGTGTCATCATTATCAACTTACCAAGCAACTACAGAAATTATTCCACTGGACCCTGTAAAATCTTAGCAAAAGACATAGTGTCGATGCCTGCCCCCGGGAGCTGGTGCAGAGCCTGAAGAGCTAAGTGGGTGATAATGTCATCTATGTCACAAGGGTAGCCTGCCTGCACTGCAGAGGCTACATGCGGGCCTTCTCCTGTTAACTGAGTGACAACCATTTTTGGATCTCTGCCTCATAGCACTCCCACCTGACTAGTACAAAGCTCACAGTAATCGGTAAGCCAAACGGCGAATTGTGTCATGGATAAGATCATCTTCATTATGCTTCTATAATCGCTAGGTAAAGAACACAGGCAGTACTTACAGACTCCAAGTAAGGTAAAACATGATAGGAAGATACACCACTTTCCTTTACCACTGTCTTCAGTTCTTTGATAACTTTAAAATTTAAGTCTTTGTACATAGGGCATTGATTTGGTGTGTAAATAACAGGACAAGCAGTAACAACCGTCAAGATGCCCTCTTTCATTGCGTCCTCTCTACATTTCCACCAGCACTGTGCCATAGCATCATTGTTTCACAGATGGCTACAAATCTGCCCCTTGTTTGGGATCTAAGGGTCCAATGTCAAGAGGACTGACTGGGTAAGGATTTTCATCAAGGGCAAGCAGTACCGTAGGGGATGGGCTGACCTCAAAATCGTCTGGTGTTTTGGAAGTGGGTGCGGGCGGGGCCAAGGGCTCAGGAGAATCAGTTTCTGAAGTCACCAAATGGTGAACCTACGTGTGAGTTTCTTTAAGAGTTGCTATCATATTCCCCCACATGCTGAGGTGCTTGCAAGCAGCAGCATCGCCATTCCTGGCAATATCACAAAGTCTGTCCTACTGCCTGCCAGGCCTCCAACTGAAAAGTCCCAGTAGAAGGGAAGTCTTTTATATGCATGGACGCCCAGTCCAGCAAGGTAACATCAGAAATGTCTATATTTTGCCGATGTAGGAGTCGCCGTATCCAGGGACATTTTTCCTCCCATAATTCCCCCACTGCTCACCTGGTAGGTGATGGGCATGTGGTTTGGGTCCCTTTGTTGACTTTTTCTGGTCAACTGACTCCTGTGGTTCAGGAGAAGTTGCTACGGGTGCGGTCCACGTTCTTCATTGCCTGTGAGATGCCCTTGTTTGGGCTGCTATTTGTAGCAATGAAGAATAAAGACACACAGACTTCCCTTTTAGCAGTCGTAATGAGAAATAATTTATTGCAAAAAAACAGGCCTTTTAGTGCTCTAAACTTCAGCAAAACAAACATGCATTGGCTGCCTGCCACTGCAGGTGATGCTGTTCACTCGTCCTTTTACCCAACCACCCTTTTGATCACCCAGTGTCCATGCATCTCTCCAACCAATCACTGCCCCATGCACAAGGTGACCACACGCTAGTTATCTAATTTATTCTCTGGTTATATAACCTGTTTTTTACCTTACTGTTTGTTGAACATTTCCCAGAGTGCTTTCTGGTGAGCAAGAGTGAACAGAAAAGAACAGGATTTAACAATAGTGAAAAGGGCCCGTATTCTATTAGGTCTTTCTTATCTCCCACAACGCAGAACCAAACTCAAAAATATGAAATAAATTTAAATTCTGTCTGTTCAGTAAAAAATTGAAAAATCCTAGTTCAATGAACTTGGTAAAGCATTTAACATTTGAGCAATGTCAGCTTCTCAAATGAACTCCATCCCTCAAATGTCAATGCTCAGTAATTTATTGACTTGGTTTTAATTTGAAGTAGCTGCTAACTTAAGATAGCTTCACATCTCATTCATCACATTTCCACTACTGTGCTGGTTTTGCATTGGAGCCATTTGCGGAAGTGATATTCTAAGAGAAGTTGCTGGCAGTTTCCTCTGTGTCTCACAAAAAGACCAATCTGTAATTAGCTTTGAGAACTGACAATCTGAGAAAGCTGAACACACCTCTATGCATACTCATGTTAAACACGAAAAAACCCCGGGACAGTCTCTTTTCCTTCTGGCCTGGAAGCCGGTAACACAGCCGGCCCGGCCCCCCATCTTGGCCAGGCCGGGCCGGGCGGGCTCTGCCGCAGGGCCGGGCCCCACTGGCTGCCAGGCAGGGGGAGCGGAGGTCACCAGCCCCCAGAGTGCTGCAGCTGAGCCCTAGCCTGGCTGCTGAGATCCTAGCCACCCCCCAGGGCAGCCACTGAAGAAACCTCCATTGTAAAACAGTTCCAGCCGAAAGCTACCGAGCCCAGCCGGGGTCATATGACCATCTGCAGGCCCCGGGTGAGATATTAACTCCTTCAGTCCACAGATGAGACTTGTAGACCTTCAATCGGGTGAGAGACCTCCCTTGGGTGAGAGAAAAGGACAGAGTGAAGACACATAGAGGAACAACATGAAGACACCAAAGTCAGAGAAGAAAGAGTCCCAGATGGGAGGGATGAGAAGATGCCTTTTGTTTGGGCTGAAATCCTCTTGTAAAGCTATGGAAAAGAATATAATTGATACATCAGACTCTTTTTCCCTGTAAACTCATCGAAAAGTATGAGGGATGGAGCGTTCAAATTGTTGATATGAGCAAAGGCATCTGTGTTAAAGCAAGAAGATGCTGAAGTAGCTGTGATCTCGTGACAAATTTGAACCAGAGAGAGGGAGAGAAGAGTGATGAAGGCCCTTTGCCCCCAGGGAAAGAAGAAGACCTCTGTTGTTACCTTTTAAATGCTATTTGTTTTTCAACTTTTCCTGCTAAAACTGGGCTGCAAAAGGATAGTTCTTAAGAGGATAGCAGTCCATTTCAGGGATGCTTATATTTTGCCTCCATCCCAAAAAAATTTTTGTTACTCAGCCTCTCACAGAGTCATATGCAATTTATGTTAGAAAGGCTTGTATTGAAATGGGCCTTTAAGATCATCTCATTCCAACCCTCTGCCATGAACACTTCCCACTAGACCAGGTTGCTTAGAGCCTCATCCAACTTGGCCTTGAACACTTCTAGGGATGAGGCAGCCACAGCTTCTCTGGGCAACCTGTGCCACTGCCTCTTCACCTGCATGGGAAAGGATTTCTTCCTAATGTCTAATCTAAACCTGTTCTCTGTCAGTGTGAAGCCATTCCCCCTTACCCAGTGACTCCAGGTCCTTGTAAATAGCCTCTCTCCACCGTTTTTGTCGGCTCCCTTCAGGTATAGAAAGGGCACAGTAAGTTCAGCCTGAAGCCTTCTTTTCTCCAGGTTGAACAATTCTCTCTGACTATTTTCATAAGAGAGGTGTCCCGTGCCTGTGATCGCTTTTATGCCCCTCCTCTGGCCTGGCTCCAGCAGCTCCCTGTCCTTCCTGTGCTGGGGCCCCAGAGCTGATGCAGCCCTGCAGATGGGGTCTCAGCAGAGCAGAGCAGAGGGGCAGAATCCCCTCCCTCCCCTGCTGCCCACAGGGGTTCGGATGCAGCCCAGCACACAGGGTGTTTCTGGGCTCCCAGAGCATATGGCCAGGGCGTGACCACCCTCTCCAAATCCTTCTTGTAGGACTTGCTCGGATCTGTTCATCTCCCAGCCTGGATTGATACGAGGGATTTCCCTGACTCAGATGCAGCACTGTCCACTTGGTTAAACCTCATGAGATTCCCATGGGTCACTTCTCAAGCTCATCCAGGACCCTCTGGATGACATTCTACCCTTCAGGTGAGGCTACAGCACCACTCAACTTAGCGTTACCAACAAATATGCTGAAGGTGTACTCAATCACTCTGTGTCATTAATGAAGATATTAAATATCACACATCCCAGACCCCTGAGGGACACCACTTGCCACTGATGTCCACCAGGACTCTCAGCCATTGACCACCACCCTCTGTGTGTGACTATCCTATCTCTTTCTTATCCATCTACCAGTCCACTGATTGAACAGGTCTCTCCTATTTATAGAGAAGGATGTTGTGGGGGACTGAGTCAAAGGCTTTACAGAAGTCCAGATAAATGACATCTGTAACCTTTCCCTTGTCCACTGATGTAGTCATTATATCACAGAGGGCCACTGGTTTGGTCAGGCAGGACTTGCACTTGGTGAACCATGCTACTGTCTTGAATCACCTCCCTGTCCTCCATGTGCCTCAGCACAGTTTCTAAAAGGATGTTTAGAAGCATTTTGAAGGAGGAAAAAAAGGAAGAAAGTAAAGAACGTATTTAAATTATCTCTTCAGCATTCTTTATCTTTTCAGATCTCTAAGGGCAAATCAGCAAAATTTGCTTACAGTACAGATGACAATACATTTAAGTAACTGGACTTGGAACTTTCTAAATAAATAAATAAGTACCAATAATAACAACTTTTAAAAAAAGTGCAAAAATCACAACATTGGAGTTACACTTCTGAGCAGCACACTCTTGTGTGACTGATTTATTACACAGGGCTAACACCCTATATTTTTGACAAGACACTAACTAGACAAAGTGAGTTAAATTATACAAGACACATGAGTTTTCCTGAAACAAACTTCCTTTTAAAAGAGATACCAGATTTCTCAGATTTGGAAAATCCTGTGGGCTTACATAATTTTCCTACTGTAGAAAGACAACACTAGATGACTGAACTAATTAAATATACAGAACTATTACTGCAGTGCAGCAACTATACAATGCATTTGTAAGCTTCTCCAAGAAAGAATGGAAGCTGAAACCAACCTTCTCAGAGGATTTTTCCTGCGTTCCAATCTGAAAAAAGCTTTCTCTACCTGAGCAAAATTCACCACAGCTAAAAAAGCTGTAATTTTCCTTGTGAAACAGAACCTCCACGCTGCATCAACTGGATTTCAAAGAAAGCTCTAAGATGGGTATTTTATTCTCAGTATTACTTGCATGCAGTTAATTATCTGCCCTTGACACAGAGGCACCATCTACACTGCTAAAGCAACTCTTCCACAGACTGCATCACTTATGTTATTCTCCAAATGATGCAGAATGGAATCATCCTCTGCTGCCATTGGTCTGAGCCACAAACATCTGAACAAAGCCATGTGAGAAGTCTGATGTAATTCGCCAGTTTTAACATGAGGTGTTTCAGCTATTTTGCACTATGACTGCACTCCACATGTATGCCAAAGGTCTCTCTCATCTTCTTTTGATGTAGAACTATTCTTTGCTCAAATGGCAAGTCTGTGACTCAGTCTGCTCTGCAAGCTGTCTGACTAGTTGGATTACTAGAATTATTATTATTATATTAAAAAAAAATTCCTAATTTCATTCCACAAACAATGTGAAGATGAATTAACGAAGCATTTCTGGCATTTGCTGACTTTAACCATCAAGTGTTTGGCATGATGAGGACTTGCTGACTGCTACAAGAAAGAACATGCCCAGAATTTCCTTCCTGAAATATTTACGCTACCCAGGATGCCAAGACATCTCTAATTAGACAAACCTTTTTTTGGCACACAAGAACACCGCTATAAGCAAGCCAGAAGGAACTAATCTGTCAACAGCAGGATTAAACAACATAACACATTACCTGGATTACTTTCAAGGCATGTACAAAAGCCGGACAGAGTCAAATAGATGGTTGACAGACTTCATTCAGAGTTGAAGGTACAGTTCTTCAATCCTTCCTCTATAAAAATCTATTAATTTTATCTCTCCACAACAGAACTGTGATGAGGGAATTAATACAGCATTACTAGTCACCCCATCCTGAAACAGATCCTGCCCTGTATCTGTTTCTAGGGTACTTGAATCACCTGTTACTAAAAAAAACACAAACAAAAAACCAAAACCACCCCACACAAACTTCACTCTCCCACTAGATACAAGCTATTTTTATATCGCTGTGCACTCAGTTGCTGGTTTTGAGCAGCTACTCCATGTCCATGAGGTTTTTTTCATAATAATCATGTAGCGCATTCAAAAGAAAGTCAGGCCTCCAACCTCTGATGCTATGCCCCACTCCCATGGTCTCCAAGGGGAAGCCATTTATCCAACTGTCTGCTTTCTGGCTCTAGAAGAAAGAGACAGCTTATTTATTTCATCCACCAAACCAAAGACAAGACTATCATTATTGCATACATAAAATATGAATAAAAATTTAAGTAATAAAGAAAAATATCTTCAGAAGTGCTTAGCAGGAAAAGGCAGAGGATTCCTCAGTAGGGGGAGGAATAAAAATATTCCTTCCGTCTCCCAATTGGGCACATTTCAGGTTTCAACTCTACAGTTTGCATTCTGCATGTTCTTTTACTGATTAAATGCAACTGTACATGACCATCACACAATTGTGCTAGTGCTCAAAACCAAGAACCTTTTCCTTTTCAGGACCTATGAACAAGAAACAAGAATAAGAATAAAAACCAAGCAAATGAAGACACAGTGAAGCCCTCAGAACAATCCAGCATCCTCGTTCAGTGGACTGGGCAACAGTAACACATGATGAGCCCCAGCACCAATTCTCCCTTCAGCAGGGATCACACACCAGGTATGTTACATACACAGCCCTCTGCACAATCATGATCAACGAACAAAAATATTATATAAGCCAGGAGTCTCAACTTTACTGGAAATAACAAGCCAAAGAGTTACAGGTTTGACTACACAAACCAGTTATTCTATAGATCGCAACTCTTCAACTTAAAAAGCTAAGCAAAACCACCCAAAATTGGACATGAAGGAATTCAGTCAGCTTCAAATAAAATAAATGTCTAATGACACAACAATCAGAAAGATAGTTATGTTAAGCCTATGACTTTCCAAAATCCATTATTCAAGAGATTCAAGAAAACAACAGGAAAAAAAAGCTACTAATATACAGGAAGCAATATGGGACAAGACAAAAAAAATGTTCAAACCATTCTTCCCAATACATGAAGGTCACCCTACAGAAGTACACTAATTTTTCCAATACATATATTTAAATTTTCAAACCCTACCTCTGGTATCTTACAGCAACTGCTCTTTTTAAAGACACAGCCTTCATCTGAATTATTCTGCAGATGGTCTTTAGCAGAAGCTTTGCTGATTTCAGTTATTTGGAATGTTAACCAAATAGACAGCAGAGTACCCTGTATATGTTCTCACTCTTTCCTATTTAGAAGGTATAGTCCCACTGTGAGTTCTGGATTTCTAATCTTACTGAGTGCTATGGAATACTCCAACCATTGACTAGGTCTGGGATCCAGGAACCTGTGAATTCACTAGAACCTGTGAATCCAATAACTTTCTTCCACTGTGGTAGTCTTACAGTAATTTTCTAATAATACAGAAATAGGTACCACGTGTAAGTTTAGTTATGCAAAACACTGAAACACAAGAAAACCTGTGCTTGAAAACTCTTGCTCTTCTATGGGAAGACATGCTGTTACTGTGGTTGCCAGAACCTTACACAAACATCTCTCATTCAGACAAGGATAGAGAAAGCAATTGACTGAAGAGGTGAACCAGAGGCCAAAAACTCATAGTATGAATTTCTGGCTTTTTCAACTATACTAAGGCCTCAGAGTCCTCTTCCAGGTCCACCCACTAACAGCAGCTGCTCTCTGTCTTGACAACAGTGATAGCGGAATAGCAGAATCTTTCGAATTCCTATTAATTGAATTTAACAGATTTCCATGAAAGAGACTAAGATGAACTTGAAGGCAACTTTCAGATCCTCAAATGATGACAATAAATTAGATTATCCATTGTTAACTGTTACAGCCAAATCCAAATAAGATGACATAATAAAGACGAAGTGCTGTTTCCTTACCAGTAAGTACACTAAAATGACCACAGAACATTAAGCATGAAAAACCCCAAAGCATTAGCTCTCTGCTAAGGAGGGTAAGAAACCCTCCAGGCTTTTTAATCATGTTGTAACCATATACTTGAAAAGTGAGCACTTTTTGTCTTTAATAACTCCATTGTATTAGTACTATTTAGAACACATAAATCCTTCAAACAGTGAGTTACTTTTGGGGATTTTTTCATTTGTCTTTTAAATGAATAATCTGGAAGATTAAAACATCATCTTGCTTTTGACAGTCATCAGCTAGAGCATCCTGATAAACCATCATCACAAAAGAGAAAACAATACTATGCTTTCCCACCTCCTGCTTTATTGAGATGTAATAAGACTGAACTATACCATGAAAGATGCCACACACGCTGCAACAATGGAAGGGAAAAATTTTTATTTGGCTACTGAGCTTGGTGCTCTACTACAGAAAAGCCCATTGAACGCTGATGATGCCTTGTGCAGGGAGTACAAAGAAGCCCTATTTCCATGTACTAATAGAGAAAAGATTAGGCTGTCAAAAGGCTGTCAACTTTTATTTAAGACTAGCTAGGTAACAGTGTGCAGTGAAAGCAGAAATAACATGTATTTTATTTCACTTGATCCAAGTGATATAAGGATTCCAAGGGTTAATGATATAAGGATCCAAGCGATCCAAGGACTATAAGCAGGGATGCTGACCCCTGTCCGGGAATTTGACCAGAGTACTAAATGTAGAGCACAAACTCTACACAAGCTGCCCATAATCCAAACACCACAGAGCAGCAACACAACAGTTTATTTCTCCTCCAATTCTCCACACAGATATATGTGCAGATACTAAGAAGTACTTACAAACCACATTCGCAAAAGTTGCCCCAAGCTGCAACAAAGCCTCTTCTATGGATGTTTCTTCCTCTTCTGAAAGAATATGCTCTCTGAAAGTTGCATACATTCATTTTCACACTCAGGGCAAGAAATGTTTAAGCCCAAGATGTCTTACACAACTAGGTTTCATTTCACCTACTGTCGAGCTCTGCGGCTCTAAAGATTCTGCCTCGGGCTTCAC
>WEZZ01029099.1:170951-191605 GCA_013400585.1 Chloropsis cyanopogon | reverse complement strand
GTTTCTGAGAGTCTAGAATTTTTGAAGGGTTTTAGAAATAGGCTTCTCTTCTTCTATTCTGTTCTATTTCGAAAGCATCCCTAAACCCTGGAACACATTTCTGATATTTTCTTTTGTTGCTTGAATTCCCAGCTTTCTAAAAAGTTGCATATTTTAATGAATTATATATTTTATTCCATGAGTCTTAGGAGCTACAACTTCAAACATTTGTTATTTACCCATGCATTTGTTTAATATGCCTCCTCAGTGAGGCCAACTGTAATAAGCCTGAATGGAAGAAAAATATTCATTTTTTCCCACTTATCTAGCACTATCAGTCTTTCTTCTACTGTACTAATATTTCTTGGGATCATGGTGACTTGAATACTGATCTCCTCCTTTGTCCAAAACTGTCCATTTCTCCCCTGAGTTTCCTTATCTGCAGCAATACTGCCATCACTCTTTGTTCATGCTATGAGCATAAATTGTCATTAACTGTAAGCTGTTAATGCAGTTCCCTCACTTTTTCAAGCACAAGGACTCCCTTCAGCGCGTGGCATTTGTCATAAGAAGCACAATTTACTGGCTGATTTCTGTCTTCAGCTTTTCTTTGCCTGTTAGCTTAGGATCTTGCAATTCCTTATCTGAGCTGTGCCTGCTACCTCCCTAAAATGACCAGAATGTCTCACCAGCGTTAATAATTTGCATATTCATGTGTGTTTTCAACTTCTTTTTATATTCTTTCATACACGTCATTATACATCTTTGTAAAGCATGCAGTTCTCTGTGCAGTTCAATAATACAAACTCATAAAGGCACATTTTATCAGAATTAATGAAAACTAATGGAAAACCTAGGCACTTCCAAAACAACTCTTATCAAAATTAGTTTCAGACAGCCCAATAATTCTTTTTTTCAAGAAAAACATGCTCAAATATTTTTCAGTTACTCTCCATGGATTCTCAGGCTTTAGGTGCAGTGGTGATTATGCCTACTCTCCTCTTTTGTACAGAAACTTTTCTTCATCAGTGATCACCAGAGAGCTGAGTTTAAAAACCTCTACTTTATTCATTGCCAATTGTGCTTGCAGTGCATCAGATGAAGCTCTATACAACAACCCACTCATCTGTCTCGTGCAAGAGGCTCTTTCTATCAAGTTTCAAATCCCATGGCTCCTGCGCTGCTATCTACTGGGGAATAAATGAAGAAAACAAAAAGAAAAGAAAAAAAGAAGACTGTGCTATAAATCTTCAGGCACATTTGCTTTGAGTATGAGTTCAACCAGTGGAAGACAAAATTCCTAATTCTACTATTCATGTTCATAATTGCATCTTCCAAGGTGGGAATTTTCATGGGAATGAGTGTGATTATATTTCCTGTGCTAGCCAGAAACAGGTCTTGATGAGAATCTCTTTCAGCCCAACATCTGAAGCCTTACTAATTTCTCACTTTGGAATAGGATATGAAAGTCATCTCCTGTCTTCAGCTTGCTCTCAATTCTCTTGCTCTCAGTTCCAGTTCGGTAAAAGAAATTTTGTGACTTTGTGAAGAGTGCAAATTTTGAATTTTGCCACCTATGATGGTTTATTGTAACAACAGTTTTGCTGTGTAAAGTAGTTACTTTTCTTGAAAATGCATTTTCCCAACATTCTGCCAAAATTCACAACAAAGCCATAATTCCATAGCTTTAACAATGGAACTCATTTTCTTCTATGTAATAGAATAACAAGACTATTATAGAGTACTGTGTTATCACAAAAAACTAAGGAGATCAATCATCACCTCACTTGACTATCATAATCTCTGGCATTAATTACTGTAAATGAAAAAAACTTGGAAAAGTTCATTGTTGGCTGTCCCCATCACAAGAGTGGCACTGTTTGGCTCACAGATTTGTTCCCCTTTTAGTTAGTAGCAAACCAGTTCAGTCAGCAAATATGATGAGCTTTCTCAGAGAGAACCTTCCTCCCTCATACAGTTGTTCTATTCACATGATTAACTCAGTTTAGACTTACCCCCCTAAATAGGCTGTACCTTTTTGCTTGTGCTCAGAACTGTAGACCAAAAATACACACTTGATTACAACTATTTCATATGCAAGTATCATCTTGAGCTTAACTCCTGGCCCAAAAGAAGTGGCCAAGGTCTGAGTGACTCAGGCAGAGCCAAAGTTCCACATGCAGGTATTGGTTTTTTTTCTGAAACCCCCTCATTTGAGACTTTGCATAGGCAATGTTTGACATTAAGGAGATTTTAATTGGTCTGAAAATACTGGTGCATCTTGTATTATCTTCTTGAAGCTCGAGTTTGTCACAAAAATGTGGAAATTAATGATGCTTGAAGTACAACATTTGGTGAAAGTTTATGAGCACAAGGTTGCATGGACAATTGTAGCAAATCTAGATGAGCTCTCCTTGGGTGAACATAGAAAAAAATTTTTAGGTTTGTTAGAGAATTTCTAACCTCATTTCCTTAACACTAAAATAGAAAAGCATCACAAATGTACAAAAAGACAGACTCTTATCAATACATAAACACTGCACCCTCATTAGTTTTCATTTGCAAAGGTAATGAAGTAGAAAACACCAGCAGTTTGGAATTTACAACCCTAAGAAGATCGGTAAATAAAAGCAACAGACCAATATTCCTGACTCCTGCCATTTAAAGTCTCTTCTGGAGGACTTAACAGGCAATATATATCAGTTTTAGAAAAGTGGCATCTAAATTAGGAGGAACGCACAGAATCAAGTAGGCTGATGGAAAACTATCTTTTAACTTGATGGCAGTAATGCCTGCAGAATTTGGAGAGATTTATGCCAGGGCTCAAGGAATATAATATTCCTCTTGAATTAACTAATTTTTGCAATCACTGTACTGTGAGTGGTACACAGCTGCCAGGAAAGATTTGTGACCCGCCTGAAGTACCAATTATCTTCCATTTTCTACAGTAAAAGTGTCTGGAAATATGAGTGATAGCACCAAATTTTACACATCCCTAATGATGGAATTAAATGTAAGCTCCATCATGTCTAGTAACAGATTTTGTAAATAACATAAAATAAAATACAGAAAAGAAATAATTGGAATTTGTTCAAGAAAAGTTAATTTAGTATTTTTTTTTCTTCTAGTGATATTTCAGATCACAACTGACTTATCAACCTTAGATCCTGCTAAAAAGGGGTATTATTAGGAGAGGCTGATTTAGGTTCAAGTAAAGGGCAGCCCAAGAAAGGGCAATCTAAAACTAGCCCAGTGTGGACTAAAAATTCTATCTAAACCACTGCTTTAAAGACAATCAGGTCTCACTCTTGGCATGTACCATGGAAGTCTTTTGGATTTCCTGTGATCAGTCTTGTGTTCCAGACACTTGCCAAGTGATGGAACCATCCCAGCTGATGACCATGGGACTCTCCCATATGATTTTGACTCATTCACTAATCACAGTGCAGGAAAATCATGGTTCCCAAATACAAATGTTGGCGTCTTTCCTGACAGGTACAACTCACCAAACTGTTTGAGTAACTCTGTCTAAACCTCTGATCTTATTGGTAATTTAGAAATATTTTTTTCTAACTAAACTAACTAAATATTTTTTTTTTCTACGGGTATTTGAATGAAAAGACAATAAATAAAATCACATTTTTTCCCATTTGAAGAAAAAACACTCTATGCCTAAAAAATGAAGGTTGAAAGGTTGAAGCCAAAATGTAGGTCAGACTTAAAAATGGCATGGAATTAATCATCACTGAGGCACAGGGAATGAGCTCAGATTACTTAGGGTATTTGAGAAGCTGGGAGCAATTGAGGATTGCCTGTGGGGCATACCCAAAAGAGAAATTTAACAAGGTCTTTAAATACACTCCTGAGAATCAATGGGCCATAGGGGAATGCATCAGAAATGCCCATCGGTCTCAAGAAGAAATTTTCAAGGGCTAACACATAAACACGCAGTCACAGAGGGGAAGCTTATTTTAGAACGTGGGTGATTCCACAAGTCAGTTTTGTGTATTTGTCAGAAGTGAGATGGTTCTAGCTTTGCCTATGATAACTGGAATTCTTATGTACACAGGGGAATTATTTTTTTTTTAAATCTGCAAATGCAGGATCTCTATTGGAGTTTTAGTCTGATTAGTGTCATCAAATATCAAAGATGTTCATGTACATGTAGCACACAGCTTGCTGCACTACATGTCCCCTAGTTTCTAATTGTCAATATTTCTGTCTTTTGTTGCACATCTTTTGGCTCAGCTGCTTTTAAATTGCTACAAGGTGTCCCCAGCTAGACACAAAGCTTTAGGGAAACATCTGGGGTGAGGAGAGAGTAGAACTACAGCTGTGATGTCTTGTTTATAGGCAATATCCCTAAGCACACTACTGAATGCTAACTTATAGCTACACAAATAATATTTTTTTCTCAGTTTCAAATAAAATACAATGTTTACCACTTACCACAATGCAGCAATACAACTTATATCTTGATAACTGCCCTGTACCTTCCTACTAGGCTCAGGCATGCAGATTCCATGCTTCAGTCAGAGGAGTCCTCTGCTCAGAGGAAACCTTGGAAGGGGCAGAGGGATATAGTCGGAATCACAAGGGGATTGTGGTCTCACTTGCATCTCACTTCTGAGCCACTTGTGCTGCCCTTGGAGGTTACTGAGACACAGGAGCAGGTTGAGCAGCTTAGAGAGACAACTTGGTATCTGAATGCTCTGGGGAAAGCACCTTTCTCTGGACTACGTTACTGGAAGTAGTTTCATAAGCCAGCTTGACAAAAGAAACAATGATCCAAAAATCCACACACTAGATCAGCGGTCCAATTACTGTAAGATGAAGTGAAAATGGTAGAAAAGCCTACACCTGATGTTTACTGGATACACTGTCCAACTGAGTGTTAAAGGGAGACTGCTTGGGCAGTGGCTTCTCCTCCAACACTGGCGATGATGGAATGGAATTAACAACCTCTTTAAAAGGGAATTATTTGAAGAGCCAGGGCTTAACTTGATAAGACACTAGCCTCAGTTTCAGCTGAATCTTGCTTAAAGAAAGGAGGATACAAATGCCTCAGAAAATATTTTAAACGCATTTTCAATCTTGAAGGCACTACTTACAGGCTGAAAGTGACATAACCAAATGGTAAGTTAGTAAAATACCTTTCTCAGATTCTCAGTGGGTGACTGTACATCTTGAGGTCAGTTCAAAGGACAGCATGGAGCCAGTTGACATCCTGCTCCCACGCTAGATAACAGTTAACAGTTTCTTAAGTAGCTCTTCTGTTGTAGCTGTTACCTGATTTAACCTTCCTCAAATGTAAAAAAAGAAACACAAAAAAAACCAAACAACCAAACAAACAAACAAACAAACAAAAAAAAAAAAAAAAAAAAAAACACCAAAAGGAAAAAAAGGAAAACACCTCTTCAGGAAGGTGTTGCAAAAGTTTTATTTGTTGTGACAACCTGACACTATTGAGACTGTGAGGAGTAAAAATGTGGTAGAAAGTGTGACCTAACAGGCCATCACAAGCTTTGAGCAGCGAGGGAGGAAAATCCAGTAGCTGACAATATCAAACGTTTAACAGAAAAATAATGAAGAATTAAATTTGATGGAGCACATGGTTCCATCCAGGAAAGAAGGTCAGCAGAAGCACTCACAAAAATCAGTGTCAGGGGGTGATTGAGCATGTTCAGCAGGGGACAGTATCTTCCACTCTGTTGATAATACAATCAAGTTCTTTGTGCTGACATTGGTAGAAGAAGAAAGATTAGATCTTTCTCTCCTCTGAATGCTCTGAAGTCACTGATGGCAGAGCTGATTCTCTAGCAATTACAGCCACTCTGAGCCGATGTGACTTATGGGCAGCGGAGAACCCTGAACAGAGACCGCGCACACTCTGCACGCCTGGGGACTGCAGCGAGCTCTGCTCTGACTCACCTTCAGCATCTCAACATCACACAGGCCACAGCCACTCTGGGGAGACCATGTAACATCACAAAGGGGCTAGTGACACCTCTCTTTCTTATGTGATGACCCTGACCCAGCTCAGGTGTTAGACCTTCTGATTTTACATGTCTCAAGGCAGACTATCAAAATCCAGCTTCAGCCCTTCCTTCCTCTGTGTCTCGGGTGAACGGGCTTGGAACTTGAGGAGAAACTGAGACACAGCTAGACTGGGAAATACTGTGTAAAGCCAGAAATGTCCTAGACAAGGTTTAAGACAAAAGACACGAGACTAATATAATTCATAGTGCGGTAGCTCTGGTGCCTATTAAAGTGGATTGTACTTGATATCACACAATTCTCCAATTATTACACTGCATTGCTGGTTTCCACTCATTGCTTCTGAAGTGGCAGAAAATTTCTTAGAATACACAATGTGTAACCAATGGTACTGCATATGTAGATCTTATCATGATATAGTGATTCAAGTTATTTTAAATTAAAGAATCTATTTTGAGTCTCCTGCCTATTGCATAGGCAGTCTGTGACCTTTTCTCTTGCCAAGATGTTCTATCATTGTTCTTAACCCAAGTCTGCCTTTTGAAAGGATTTTATTCACCTTGAGCCTGAGTTATTGATGTAAAAATCATGTTGCTGCAATTACATAACTGCTACCAGAAATGCAGCAAACATAAAAGAGTCTTATGGCACGGTACTGAGCCCCCAGGCATACACAGTTCTGGAGACAAGTCAAGCCAGGGATACAGACAAGCTTTCAAACAAGAGAGGAATCACAGGAAAAGAGAATAAAGAAGTTGCAGCAGCTTACAAAACACTTAGGAAGAGAGGAAAGTGAGAAAACAGATACTGTATAGTCCACAAGGTTTTGCATGGCTTTTGCTCATTCTTGCCTTTGTTATCTTGTATTAACCTCAACACCTTTTAAAGACTTTAAGCCAGAAGACGATGACACAGTTTCTGTGGAACAAGGCAAGCTGGAGGCAGTTACAAACAGTAAAGCTGGGGCAATTTAATGACAAATCTCCTAAGGACTAGGACTTTCTCAGTCCTGTAATAATTCTCAAACCAGTACGAGTGCATCCATGCACATTTTTTTCAATCCTCATTTCACAATTTCACTTCTTTCCATAGTCATATTAGCTAAAGTAATCTGGAGATGCAGATTACCCAAAATACCGTTTCTGGTACAGAAATCTAAAAAATATTTTCTGCCTTGAGAAGCACTTCCTCATCGCATTTGTACATAAAGATACAGGATGCACCTGAACAGAAAAATATTGATTACATTAGTTGGTTCCATGCTTTAGAGTATTGGTATTGTTCCAAATTTCATTGCAAGACAATGGCCCAGGGATTTATAGATCAGCTATGTGATGATCTAGTATAAGTGCCATGTAATTCTTTCACATCTTTAGCAACACTGGGATCAGAAGGGTCTTTTCCAAGGAACTAGTTGATTTTTACTTCTCTTCAATTATAAGTGGCACTTAGACAATGTAAGAACTCCACAGCCTATTCCTATGCAGAGGAAGTAAAGGATTGAATGAGATTTTAGTGCAAAACAACTGAATTGTTTCAAAAGGCTGGGCTCTCTGAAAAAAGTCAGTGAAATAAAAGTCCTTACCACCTCATATTTGTTCTGTTCATAGGGAAAGAGAACAAAGTATATAATAAAATGTCTGTTACTAACCAATATGGAATGAACTTGAAATTAAGTCCAAGCAGGAAGGAAATTATCATATATTGAAAGCAAGGGAACAGAGTTGCAAATGATTTCAAATGGCTTTTACTGGAACATTTTACAACCAGTTTTTTAAGCATTTTCCTACTGGAAAGGGAGGGGGCCATTCAATCAAACTGCAGGCAAGTATCCATGTGAGGTATTGAGGGTGTAGTTTTTTAAGACCTGATTTGTTGGGGAAAGCAGAATTTCATTCAGTGATCAGAATGCATTAATTTGGATTCTTAAAGTAGTGAGTTACTGTGGGTTTTTAGATTATGATAATCCATGAACACAGTCTGACAGGAACATGTTAGCTTTTTTCACACCCTTGTTATCCAGAAAACATAATCTGGGTACAGTCTTTTACTAATCCTGATAGTAGTTAGTAATGAACAAGTCTCAGTTTGTTTCACCTCCACACTTTGAAAAACAGAACATGCTACCCAGAGTACATGGAGCAAAACACAGATCATGTAATCTGCTATGTAATCTGGGTTTCCTCCTCAATATTTTCTAGGTTCTGCATGTTAATTTTCTAGCTATCAACTTCAAATGAACTTAATTATTTTCCCACCTACAGAGGGCTGCCAGACTCTCCAAGGACAGAGTTTTAACAAGACCACTAATAGCTCATGACCAGCTGCAGGTAAACTGTTTAACCTGCCATCCTTTTCTCTCATAGATGTAATGTGCAGCTTTCAAGTCACTCTTGCCTGCTTATTGACCAAGATCCTATTAGTTCAAGTTATAAGCCTTCAGAGAGAACCACATACCACAGCACCACTTCCAGTTTGATTTTCATAGATGCTCTTACCGAAGTCTTGGTAAAGACTCAACCACTGTTACTGAGAAAAAACAAACAAACAAATACCAAAACAAAACAAAAAAAAACAAAGCAAAACAAAACCCACAACCCCCCCAAACAAAACAAAAAACCCCCAAACAAACAAAAAACCATCAAACCAACCCCAATATGCCTGTGGTAAAGAAGTATATAAATAACACTTGAATAGTAACACTCTAGAGTTTCTTCTTTGCATCTGTTTTGCTTTAAAGCAGGCTTCTATCAGCTTCATTTTTGTATATTTCTTTAGATCTGGTTTTGTTTATTTTCTTGACAAAGGGGAAAAGAGGAGAAAAGGTGGAAGTAACACTATTTATGAAATGCCACTTTCCCTATTCTGAAGAAGGCATATCTTCCAACTGTCACTTTTGGCAGGAGAGATCAAGTGCATGACTTAGCTTCTTCACAGTTCTCTTTGGTTATTAAAATTGTTTGATTATGCTCTTTTTCTTTTCTTTTTCAAACAGAGATTCATTAACTGTGAAGGTAAGAATTTTTATTTTTTTTTATAATAAGAGAATTCCTCTTTTCTGCCTTCTGCCCTGTCTGAACTGATGTGCAGATAATAATCAAATCTTGGTTTACACAGTATCTGAAACAGATCATCATTGTATGAAAATTTGAAAACTGAATAAAATCTGCATCAAAATGAGGTTGTAGTAGTGCATAGAAAATTTTGTCTCAAGTGGATTATTACCTTCCCTTCTCCAAGTTAATTTATGGCCACACATTAGATGCTACAATGCATACCAGCTTTTTGGTATGGATTTTAAAAATCAAGTGAACTATTTAATTTCTGGTTGTCGGTATCAACAAATCTGCTCTAGGACTCACAGTGCACAGAGTGAGTCTGTATTTCTTCTGGGCATTTATGACCCTGAGTGGTTGAAAGCACCTTTCAGCCTCGTGTCTGACTCTAATTAAAGGCTTCAGATCAAGTGAAATGCCAGAGTCTTTGCAATTTCCACTGGAAAGCTACTTGGAAAGGAGCAGCAAACTTCAGCTTTTCAAACAAAGCAGAGGATGCCCACGCTCAGTGTCAAACTCAGCCAACACAAAATCCCAAATTTCAAATATTTCAATTATTTTCTGCTGGTTTTGGTACAAAACTAGGTCCAGAGACTTCAACAGGCTGCCAAAAGGTAAATTACTCTCATTCTTGCAGAACTGTGTATTTTCATTCTATTTCTAATGTTTAACTGTTAAAGTTCATTTTGTGTCTAATGTCTTAAGTGCCTCACTACAGCTTTCACAATGAAAATGAGATGGCCTTTTGGACCATTAGCAGTGTTACACTTTTTCCCTCCCCTCTTCCCTTCTCCCTGACCATTGCTGCTTTTTACCCTTTTCATTTCCTTCCTGGAGCAGTTTCTTGTCTGGGTTTCAAACACAATATTTTTTCCCGTTCATCTCTTCAACAATTAGCCATTAGATGTTCAAGTTAAAATTTTAATTAGCATTACTTCCAAAAGAGACAAATAGAAAACCACTGCATTCATATTTCAAGATTGTTTCACACTGGAAGCTTACTGCAGAAACCACTATAATGTCAAAAGCTGCTGTCAGTTCTGTTCAGGAAAGCTATCTGTCGAACTAGATGAACTAAAACCTACTTAAAGGTGGGGAGGAGTGGAGAACAGAAACAAAACCTTTGATACAGCAAGATTCAGACTTCTGTCAGGGCGCCTGACACAGCTGTTTCAGACTTCACTAAACACCTTTAAAGTGAACAGGACCACTGACAGTGCTGAAGTGTTCTCTCCTTTCATTTTAATATTTCTTAATTTTTTTCCCCTGAAGTTCTTATATTTATATTAATTCTGAAAAAAATCACCAATATCACCATCTGGAGCTCCCTAACCACCTTTTAGAATACAAAACTAAATAATAAAAAAAAAATCCTTCCCACTTTGTTATTATGCCAAACCTGCTCTTCATCTCACTTAATCTCTCTCCTTCTCGAATGCTTTCCCACCTAAGTATTAATGAACAGTAAATGATTCTCCCTACAGTGTCTCCCTACAGGTAGGCTATGCAAGCCAAGCTCTTTCAGGATCTAAGCCGTGCAGCAGGGGCAGCCTGAAGCAGAGCAGTGCCTTCACCTGGCTCAGCTCACCCATACTTGCTTAGTCCTGCACATTTGCATCAGCACAGCAGTGTTCCTGTGCTAATTAGTGCTGCCACTCAGCAGCACAGCTAAGTTGGCTGCAAGAAGATGCTGACACCATCCTATTGCTTTTAAATTTAGAACTACAGCGCAGCTACTCAGCTCTCTGTGCAGTGCTGTGCTGCACAGTGCACACATCCCCCTCCCATCCTCCTGTCCAGCATGGTCACCTCCCTGACCATACTACAATTCCTGCCTCACACTTCTTCCCATTTGGATCACCCCTTTTCAACATGGGGACCATGGCTGTACTCTGCTGAGCAGAGCCTTGCAAAATGATATTAGTTCTTTCCTACCTTTGCTGGAAATACCCAACCTAATAGATCGGAAAATTCAGGTCTCCTCCTCCTCAGTTGCCTAGTAGCCATGTTTCAGTAAACTGAGCAATATTCCTCAAATCTGAGGCTGTCAAAATGGAGGAAAGCATAGAAAAAGTCATCAATTCTCTTCCTCTTCTTTTTCCTTCCCTTCTCACTACTTACAGAAGCTGTCTCCTTTCTAGTGGTCACTAGACCACTAGGAGTAGCACAGCCTTGGAACAGCATTAGGAGTAGCACAGCTTTGAGATGGAGTCACTGGAGACAAAAGAAGAAAAGGCCAGTGGGATTAAAAAAGTCAATACAGCCATGGGCACGGTGGCAGCAATCCTGTGACAGGATAGGTGTGGGGTTTTTTCTCATTCCTGTTTCTGCTCATTTTCAGGGATGACAAGACAAGGGGTAAATTGATAATATGGCTGTAACCCCACCATAGCAACACTAGACTCATGTTCTTAGGAGGGAAGGAAGACTGGCTGGTGATGGGAATACTGCAGGCAAAGGGACAGTTCCACTGAAGTTATGCTGTTGAGACACTCAGGGGCAGAATTTGCCAGCAGTGAGAAAAGAGCCCCGTGAGTGCAAGGAATGCCATGGTGTAGAGATGGCACAAATCAGATTCATAGGAAGCCCTCAGCTGGGAGCAAGGATGGAAGATTTGGGGATAGGTTTCAGCCTGGTGAGACCATTGTTGTGTTTACTGCAGCTTAGGGCACAGGGAGTTTGGAATATGGAGACCCTGGCTACACAAATTGTCACAGAGCATGTAGAAAGTATGAAAGACTAGTGTCTTTCTTCTCCTTGGTCATTTAACATACTGCAGCTAACAGCTGTAAATTCTGTCCTAGTCCTTAAACTCATACTGTTGTACTCCATTTAAGCACAATCAGTACACTTCTGTTATTCCAGTTTCATCCAAATATATCAGATGGGATGCCTTCCCCATTCTATTTCTCTGTACACACAATACCTATTTATTCCAACCCAAGGTCAGAAACTGGCACTGTAAAACTAGACGATAAGGGTTCAGAAGAATTTCCTCTTGATGGGAGGAATAACTACCAGCAGAATGAGTTCCAAAAAAATTTTACTGAAAACTGCCAGAAAAATAAGGTTTCAGAAAATGTGGTGGGTATGGCACCTACATGGAACACAAGTCACATCAATTATTACAAAATACTTGAAGCTGTGGTCTTCATCTTCCATGTAATTAACCTAGCTTCTATATTCTTGCAGCAGGGTTACCCTGAGCTAGACAATATTTAACTGTGTGCGTAAACTGAAAGAGTTTTAAGATAAATACTTGATAAAAGGAAATGGACTTTTTTAGCTAACTGCTTTTTACAGTGGAAAAAAATCACACACAAAACCCCACTACCTGATAACTACCACTTTAACTATCATTTGAATTCCAGAATAAGACTGAGCACTTTACAGAGCACAGTTACTCACTACTGATCTCTTCCAAACTAAATATGATCAGTAACAACAGTTCCATTTAGCATTAACAAGAATTATTTTGCATATGAGGCATAAGAATTTCTAGTGCACCATGGCATTTGGCAGAAAGCCTGATTATATTTTTTTACATTTATAGGTTAGAATGGGAACATTTTTTTTTCTATCTTTCACACTTTAAATAATTTAAGCTTTATTTCTTGGCCCTGGGAAATAGTGCTATCCTGGGCTGTCATCCAAGAAGGGCTTCTTAAAGTACTAACAAGTTTGGATTGACTCTGTAAGATATGAAGTCACTTGATATTATTCCAGAAAGAGAAATAAACCAGAATTTATATCACTTTAATTTCTCAATAATAAACATTTCTGTGGGTGGAGGTGCTTGGTGGTCAGCCCAGGAGAATTGAACACTCACAGCAAGTGCATCACACGCACCTGAAGGGATGCAGGTTCCTGCCTTAGGTTAGACTCTTTCAGGAGGAATAGGAAGTATAAGAGGCACAAAGAACCTTTCCTTAGTATACTGCTCCATTCCTTTTGATCCATTCTGACACTTTGTTATAGGTGCTGCCACCACAAGCTCATGATTTCTGTGCCAAACTCATTACAGATGTAGGAACAGAAAGGTAAATATAAAAAGCCAAGGTAAAGAAGGATGGACAAGAGAGTTACTATGGGTAAAAATTGTTAGCATTGGAACCTATAACACTTAGAAACTTTTATGACATAAATTACAAAAATCAAAGACATAAAAACCCACATTACTTTATTTCAGATTTTAACTGGTTTAGAGTCATAAATTCAGAAACATTTGGGTTTGAAGGGGCCTGAAAGGTGATCCAGTTCCAACCCCCCTGCTACAGGCAGGGTCACCTCCCACTAGACCAGGTTTCTCAGAGTTTCGTCCAGCCTGGCTTTGAATACTGCCAGGAATGTGGTATCCACAACTTCTCTGGGCAGCCTGTTCCAGTGCCTTACCACCCCCACAGTAAAGAACTCCTTCCTTATGTCTAGTCTAAATCTACCCTCTTTTTTTCTTTAAAAAACAATCTCTTGTCCTATCAAAACAGGCCCTGCTAAAAAGTGTTTCTTAAAATCCATCTTTAAGTACTGGAAGGATGCAATAAAGGTCTCCCCAGAGCTTCCCTTTTCCAGACTGAGCAACCCCACTCTCTCAGCCTGACTTCATAGGAAAGGTGTTCCACCCCTCTAATCATCCTTGCGGCCCTCTTCTGCATCTGCTCCAAGCTGTCCATGTCTCTCTTATGTTGAGGGCTGCAGGGCAGGATGCAGCACTCCAGGTGGGGTCTCAAAAGAGCAGAGTGTAGGGGCAGGGCAGTATCATCCCCCTCGACCTGCTGGCCATGCTGCTTTTGATGCAGCCCAGGATATGGTTGGCTTTCTGGGGTGCAAATGCATGTTTGACAGCACTTAGGAAAGAATCCCTATATAAATCCTCTGTAAATGTCACCATAAGCACTATTTTGTCTTCAGCATCTTCTTCATCTGCTTGTTCTAGAGCAGCTCATTTTCAACAGCAAGTGAAATTATTTCTGCCTGCAGCAAGTGGGATCATGTGCTATGGTGCCTCTAACTGATCTCTACTGATGTGCACCAGCTGGAGTTCTGGGGATAGCTCCAGCTAAGGACTTCAGCGCCTGAGGCAAGGCTTGACACAGAAGCAAGGCTCCTAAATCTAAAGCCACAATCCAGAATACACACAGCTGCATTTCAAGCTTAGAGGCATTAAACTAACCAGCTATCTCCTTGTTTAACCTTAAAGTTTACCAAGTACTTAGAAATCTGTGTGCCTACACATGTCCTGGAGTGCCCCAGCAAGAGCAGCTGGTCAAGCATTTTTTATTCCTCCATCCTTCAATATCTCACTGTGGTAGCAGATCCAGAGCACAACAACATGAGGGAACTCTTCCTTTCACAAAACACAGAAGTAACTTCTTTTTTAAAATACAAGCAAAAGCGGTCATGCCTGCCTTCTGTGTAGCATTGATGACGTTAAAGTACTTGTGCAGATACTGGGAGATTTCCATGGACTTCCCAATGTGGGGGAGGGTTTTCCAGTTACCATGCTTGGCAAGAGCCCTCTCTGCTGTTCCTCTCAGAGCTGTGAGAGTACAAATGGTAATTCAGGGCTCATACACTTAAAAGAGAAAACTACAGGGTTAAGCATTATAATTTGTCTTTATGATCTGGGTGGGTTTCTTTTTTTTTGCAAGCGACAAGAGTCTTTTCTTGGGTCAAGCCATTGTCCTACCTCTACTAAGATGACAAAGGCTCCTCTAGGATGATAAGTACTATGCAAGCATAAATATCCTTTTGTTATTCATGTAATATGAGTTACATTCCGAGACTAAAGAACCAGTTGGGTCCCAGATTGGTAACCATTAGAAATCTCTCTCTGAACCCCGGTAAAAGAGTTGTTCAGAAACGCAATGCAAGTGCTGAACAGGAGCAGAATCTTTGAATTGAATTCTTTGAAGAACACTGTGATAAACATGGTGCTCCCTTGCTGAGAAAAGCAGATATGGAAGAAAAACCTCTGTGAACAGTAAACCAAACCAGATTAAAAAAGAGTGACAGACTCAGTTTTGCAGACTAGACAACCAAATACTGTCAGCAGCAGCAAGTTACATCTTTGTCTCCTCCAGTGATGTGTTCAATTACTGAGACGAGGTTCATGCAAAATGAACAGCACAGTAAGTAATTAATTGTAGTGCAGATACTTTGAACTCCAAGAGATGTGTTATGTTCTGGCTGTCACCACTCGTTCAGCAAAAATCAGAAGATTGCACATGTCAACTTTTGTTGAAGACAGTTTCTTTCTACTTTCCAAATGAAACTCAGAAAGAAGCAAGATGTGCTAAAGCTCAGAATTTATTTACTCAACATTTTATACCAGCTTTATAGGTGCTTTAGACAACTCTGTACAAGCATTAGATAATTGATCAGCTCAGTTTTGGTGGCTGCTGTATCTAGGCTGTCTGTCGGGGTAGATGGCATGAAGGCAGAGTGGGTAGGGAAGAAATCACGCATGGGAGGAAGTTTCCAAAGCAAATTGGAATGGTAGTGCTTGACAAGAACTTACTGGGAATAAGACTGCAGTTGGACATGCCTTTCTGAGTCTCTGTTTCAAGGCTACGAACTTCACCTCCTGATCAGTTCCTCCCTGACAGACCCTTCTGCTATACAAATCATGATTACCTGGCCCTTATCACTGCCTCTTTTCCCAAACTATCATCTCAGTTGACAATTAGCTCAGAGCTGCTGTTTGACTACACACAGTCATAAGTATGTCATTGCACGCCTTCCATATACCCTCTATGTAAGCAAACCAAGTATGCAGCGGACACTAAAAATCAACAAACACATACTAAAGTTCTTGCTGAGTCCCATTGCAAACTGTACTTAAAAGCCTTTTCCTTAGTCTTGTCTTTGGAACATAAAAGTCCTGTTCAGCTTATGTCCATGTTTGCCTCTGTGTTTTTTCTTTTTCCACACATATTCTTTTCCTCCTTTTCCAGCAGCATCTATCTAAAAATTTTGACCATGGCAGTGCAGCTTTAAGCAGGCTTTTACTTGTCTTTATTTAGAGCAAAAAATGTATCTATAAAATGAAGTCATAAGATGAATAATCTATAATTATAGGATAATTCAGGTTGAAAGGGAATTCAGGAGGTGAATGCTGTTTCACTGAGACATCCTGCATAGAATATCTGTAAGAAAATGTAAAAAAATCCCATAACCATATTTTGAAGTGGGTTTAATCAGTTTCCTTCAAAAGTGGCCCAAACTGTTGCCCAGTACCTATATGACCCAAACTTAGATTGCAAATTTCTAATCAGTTCTCATAAGAGAAATATCTATCTTTCGACAGAATGAAAAGTTCTATTTCAAAGTAATTCAAAACTTTATTTGTTTTGACAAAGCTGCAGATACTAAGTTTTCTCCTGATATCCAGAAATAAAAAAGGAGAAATCCTTAGTGTAATTTGTTGGAAACCAACAGAGCATGTGGATTAATTATTTTTGTTGAATCACTTGAGCACCAGAAAGCAGAATTATTAGCACTCCCTTTATGCATGAAGTAAGATTTATCAGCCCTACATTCTTCTTGATCCATCCCCAGTGTTTGTATTGCTCTGTGCAGCATGGAAGACCTGGATCACATGCTCATAGAAATTGTCCATTTTGAAAACTTTCTATCACATTTCAGCTTCCCCTATTGTTAAAAATAACAAGACTGCTGGTAAACAGCCATGGTTATAGGTAAGTGGGATCTTAACTAAAAATCTTCATTTTTGTTTCTTTATTTGTAGCTTATGACATTTCAACACTGTTTTTCTGTAGTAACAGTTCTACTTATTACTTTATTTATCAATTTCAAAAAAATCTTTGTCCAGATAGATAACTGTACTTTTCTGTCTTAGCTGTGTAAAGTGCTAGGAATGAGCAATCTGCTGTGTGGTGCTAAGTCTCTGGCTGGGGTCAGTTCATCACAACAATTCCACATGCTGAATTTTTTTATACCTTACTCAGAGCCCTAGATTCTGAAGGTAAATCAATATTTCAGAATCCAAATTTTGATGTTAAAATAAGAAACAAAAAAATAAAAGATAACCTGCCTGCCTGTGATGTTGCAGGGAAAAAAAAAGTCTTGAAAATTTGTTCTGTTTTTAAGAACTAAGGAATGATGGTCTACTTAAGTTATTTTAATGTTTGGAGTTAGCAGCATTACCACTTTGTGTGAACATCTGTGCCCATTTGCAGTCTCCATACCTGAAACAAAGAGCATTACATTGCTCTGCCTGCGATGTATGACTCTGCTTTTGGAGATCCCTGGCATCTTTACAAAAGCAGCACTGGAGGTGGCTGGAAGCAGTTTTAATCCTTTCCCTTGTACTGCTGCTGCTGGCTTCTACTGTAAAGAACTGTGCCTCCTTCAGGGGATTCTTCAAGATGGATGAGGACTCCCCTGGAGTTTTATGGGAGGGTCAGCAGATCAGAAATGGGAAATAGGCCTCTGACCTTTTAACTACAGCACACAGGTGTTCCTGAGGTAGCCCATACAGCTACTCTATTTCTTGACTATCTGTAACATACAGTGAACACAGCTAAGTTGATCTGCTGGAACTTTATTTAGTTTCTGTCAGACAGATGAGAAAAACAAAGAAATCTGAAACCCATTTTAGAGAAGTACCCTGCTGTCTGGTCTCTGGCAAATTAGTTCAAATCACACTGTTTCAGACCTATACAGGGGAAAGGCAGAAGATGGGTGTAGGTCACATTTGACTAGTTTTCTTCTGTGCTGGTTTTGGTTGGGGTAGAGTTAATTTTCTTCACAGTATCTGATATGGGTCTCTGTGTGCTAGAAACATTGCTGACAACACAGGGATGTGTTCTGTTACTGCTGAGCGTTGCTGACACAGAGTTAAGGGCTTTTCTGCTTTTCACCCCACTCACCAGCAAGCAGGCTGTGGGTGCACAAGGGTTTGGGAGGGGAAACAGCTGGGACTGCTGATCCCAACTGACCAAAGGGATCATGACCACAGACCATGTGGCAACATGCTCAGCATATAAAGCTGGGAGAATAAGAGGGAAAGGTGGGTTGTTTGGAGAGATGGGGTTTGTTTTCCCCAGCTCCTGATGGAGCCCTGCTCTCCTCCGCATGGCTGAACACCTGCCTGCCCACAGGAAACAGTGGATTAGCCCATCAATTTCCTTTGTTTGCATATGCAGCTCCTGCCTTACCTCTTAGACTGTCTTTACTTCAACCCACCAGTTTCCTCACTTTTACTTTTCTGGTTCTCCCACCCCACTGGGAGGGACTGACTGAATGGCTGCGTGGGACTTGGTTGCCACCAGGGGTTAAACCATGACATAAAAATCGAAGTCATGTGGTCCAGGCTGGCGAGGTTTGGGATTCCAAACAACAAAGATTATTTAAGATATTACACTAGTCTTTACCAACACATTGTCCCACTACAGTCCCCTACTTCTAGCAGAGAAATTATCTGCTTGGAGTGCTGCACATGACATTCAAAACTGTTTCTGACTACTCATAGTAATTAAAAATCAGGAAAGACATCATATCAGTGAGTTTCCTATCCTTTACAAACCAGAAATACATTTCTGTGATTTTAAGTGTTTACACAGCTATCTACCCTACTCGTTACCAAGAACTGCAATTTAGGGATAAACTCTTACCAATCTTTCCCAGTTTAGTACGACTACAGTTCATTTTAATTACAGATACAGAAATATCTGCAATGTCATGCAGTTCCAAAGCTCTTTAGTCCTTTTGGATGAATATTTATGTGGTGCAAGTACTGCTTCTAACAATCTCAAATTACATAGATCCCATGGAAAAGAAAGAGAAATTTTACGGCATTTTGTAAGCTCACACTCTTCCAATTTTTCATCTAATTACCTAATTATTCTCTCACTGATATAAACTTTGCACAAAGAGTACTGAACGGGGCTACAGAAAGGTGATACCAATTAATTACTAACAGCAATTGTCATTTCATAATCACATTAAGTTTTAATTTGCTGCTGCCATCTTGTTAAACTGCCAATTACACGTCTCCTTCTTTTATGTATTAAGAAAAATAGTAATCACGCACTTACTGCTTTTATAATTCCTAAGTTAATTTTGCAGCAGCTTGAGGTATATCTTCAGTAGTCTGCAGCCATGCTGAGCTCTTTGAAGAGTCCAGTGAATGGGAAATTAACATTCTGAAGCAGCCTCATTAGAACCAAATAAAATGCTCATTTGGAACACTTTAATCTCAGCCATCGAGAAATATTCACTGAAAGAAGACACTAAATGACACCACAGCTTGAGCGCATACCAGTAATCAACATGATGTGATTTTTTGCTGTATATTTTCCCTTTGTGGAAGGGGAGAGGAGACAGGCAGCTTTGTATTCTCCCTATTTGGTTGTGACATGAAGGTTCCTCTCCAGTCACTGAGCTGGGGATGACAGTGACAGCAGAGGGGCACACAGACTGTATAAGCTTGCAAACTGCAACATCATCCTGCTAAACTCCAGGTAGAAGTGCTTGTCCTGAACAGTTCACCTGATATGGACAATACCACAAGCAAGCACTACAAATTGGATGTCAGTGCAATTTCCTGTACCATAATTATAGGATTATTCATAGTTCTTTATGGTTGAAGTCCACAAAAAACAAGAGTCATACAATTCCAAGAGAAAGAAGAATCTCTCTCATATTAACCAGAACAGACTTCTAATATTTAATATCAAGATTCTTTTTATTTCCACTGTTCCTTAATATGATTGCAAAGGTTATGTACCAACACACACTAGCATTTTCAGATTTTGGTTGTTGGGTGAACTAACCCCCATGTCACTCAGCAGTTTCCAGGTCAGATGGATCTGGCTTTTCTAAAAGAAAGGTAAGGTATGGGAAAGGAGGGGAAAAGATAAATATTTCCCTTCAGGTTTTCTATACCCCAGTAGCCTGGCAGAAACTTGATTTCAATACAATATTGCAAAAACTAAAAGCCACTGACAAAACCCTTGAAAAGTATATAAGAGCAGTTGAGGTTTAGTGAAGATAGGAGAAAGGCTCAAAGGATAATTTTGTTATGAAGAACAGTGAGATTTTATTGCATAGAAAAGACGTTGGGGAAAGAAACCCACTGAGATACTTAGCAATTGTGACATAGCTGCAAATCTCTCTGATCTCTTTATTTTACCTCTTTCTTTTTCTCAATGCAGTGCAGAAGAAAATGACAACCTGAAGCTCAGCAAATTCCTCCATGTGTGTCCCACCTTATATTCAGTGATTGTTTTGTTTTCTCTCTTATTCTGCTGAGGTTTTGTAAATTCTATTATTTTTGTACACAGTCCAAAATAACAAGTTGTATCAAAAGTAGCCAAAAGAAACACATCTCTGCATATTTCACTTTTTTTTTATTTCCCTCCTTTGGTTTTTTTTGGTTTTTTTGTTTTTTTGTTTTTTCCTGCATTTTCATACTTTTCTCTTTTTCAGCTATTTGATGCAAGTAAAGCCAAAAGAACAGACTATTTAGGTTGAATATCACTAAAGAATTTTGGCAGTGGTATTTACTGACTTGTGAAATATTGCCCCATGAAAGTGTCAGAGCCTTCACTTTAAACCATTCTTACAGCACTCTAGGGAACAGGGCAGCACCAGCCTCCA
>WEZZ01029099.1:154651-167843 GCA_013400585.1 Chloropsis cyanopogon | reverse complement strand
TGTACTCTTTTGTGCTCCTCCTTCTACCATCAGACCTCAGTCCCATTACCTATCTCTTTTTTTCCTGCATTTTATTTTTCTTTTTTTTACCATCATTGAAATGATAAAAGGGCCCTGTGGGAAAAAAAAAAAAAGAAATCAAACCCAAAATCCTCATGATAATATCACTAAATTCTATGCTTGACATCTATATTATAATATATACACTCATAATAAATCAAGCTTTCCTATAAAACTTGGCCTAACAAGCTTCCTAACATTTGAGGACTTGACTTTGAGACTGTAGGTTAGTTTAATCTTATTTTTTAAAAATTAATACTGAAGGGTCAGAAAGATAGATGTATATAAAAATAGAGAGAGACAACTAATTCATCAAAATAAGGAACAAGAGAGTCACAGTTTTCAATTACTCTTGGAGCCATGGTTGCAGGCTTAGAAGGAAAAATATGCACCACTTCACAACAAACTTACACCCAAAATGTTACCCCTTGCAATGACCAGACCTCAAAACCTCTCATTTAGTGAGCATACTCAATATGCCCTGTGAGCTACTTAAACACTCCAAGTACACAATATCCAGACTTTGAACCCAAGCATCTGACATGTCTCATTTGGATCTGAAGTTTTGGGACCATGCATGAGTATCTAAAGTGGTGTTGTTCTGCTTTTTGGTTTGAGCTATTGCTCTCTAAACATTTAGAAACAAAGAGGAGTTTCCTGTCTGTGCAGTTTGCCCTACATCCTTTGTTGTCTGTGCTTAGTTCTTTTGGAAAATTCTTGCAAGGACTACTCACCTGCCTCCTGAATCTGAAAAACAGCATTTTGGATTCTGTTCCATGTATATAACTTCCTTCAAAGGCAGAGCTTTTGTCCAGAGGTCTGCTCTGGACAATCCTTTCATTGCTTACACAGGGGCATTTCAGGTTTCTCAGCCAGCACTCTGAATGGTCACTTAGAAAGAGGCCTTTGCTTTGCTACAGTCCAAGTCATCCTATGCTCAGATGAAAGAAAGCTGTCAAAAGCCAGCTCCCCTTCTAACAGACAATAGCTGAAATAAGGTCAGTGACTTAGAAATATAAGGTATTTCTTGTTACATCCAAGAACCTGAAGCATGCTTCCCTGCCAGTCAGCAGCATCATTAAAACTCTTGACAGTTTTAATGATTAGTCCAACTGTTTCTTACCTCCTTTGCAAGCAAAATGCCAGAGGAGACAGTTTCAGCCATTAGGATAGTTACACTGCATACAGTTTTCCCCAATGATGCAGTCACAGTCCCGAGTCCCTACACATTTTCATTGCAAAAGGTTTCTCATAACCCAGTGATGGTGATGCCATGGTAATCTCTACATGAAGTCTTTTAAGGTCCATTATAATATTTCATTATTATCTCAAATTTAGTGTTAGATCCCCAACTGCAGGAATAGATACATCACCTTACAAAGGCACAGCAAGAGAGAAACTAGATCAAAACATCTTACTAGATAAAATAAACCTTTGAAAGTGTTATATTTCTATGAGTTCTTAGAAGATTTTCTGAATGGTTTCAAATGATGTAGGATGGGAGTGTAATTTCCCTAGGGAGAATCGCTGAAACAGTGTGATACAACCTTCCTTTTCAGCTATTTAGCAATACAGTAATCATAATTCCAAGGACTAAGGTTGTACCAGGTAACAAAATCTAAAAAATCTAGCACCCAAGAGATTCTCGTGTTTCCTACTCATCATCCAAGTCACATGGAAGAATTAGTGAGACTGGCAGAATACAATCGGATGTGAGCACAGTAGTGTAAACAATATCAGTGGAAGACAAAAGTGGATAAATCCCAGCTCTTTCCATAAAGTCTAGCCAGCAGGGAATAAATCAATTTTAAAAGGAATTTAAATTTTCTAAACTAATTATTATGCCACAGCATATCCCATTTAACACTGCTAAAGAACAGCTACCTCAAAGGCAGCTGCTGTTCACACCATGATTCCAAGCAGTGAGCAAAGACAGGTCGGGCTACAAACTGCAGTTAATTCCGCCGTGATTACCAAGGGACACACAGCATGCTTCAAGTGAAGATTTCAAAGAGCTGCAACATTTTAGCTAAGAAGAGCCCTCGGTTATTAAAGCCTTGGCAAGAAAAATCAACACAGCACATTGTACAATATTCTCATTTCTTTTCCAACAGTCGATTTCCTCTGAACCACAAGTTAGTTAAGACTGAACAGATGAAACAGGTCATAAGTAAGTCTGTTCATTCCACACCAAACCATCAACAAATATTTACTGTACATGCACCAACATGCCTTTCTTTGTGTACACAGATGGCTTTTCAAAAATCCAGAGAATCTGATAAAATATAGGCAACAAGCAACCCATCTTTTTCTTACATCTCAGAACTAAAGAACATGCATATGGAGACCAGCTTTTTTCTTTGAGCTATTTTGTGTTTCTGTTGCAGACTGTCACCCAGAGCAGTGATAACTGTATGTGAAAAACAGTCACTGGTAGAAAAAAGATTTCGTAAATTTCCATCCTTCAAGACTTGCATTAATTTCTTAACCTCCTCATCTTTGAAATTTGGTGTAGCAAAAGCATCCAAGAGAAAATAAGCATTTTATGGAGATATCTCAAAAAGAGTGGTCATGGCTAAGCAGTTGAAAATAAGACCTCAGGCTCCTGATTCCTAGATTTTCTGGGTTAGGAATTGTGCTGGAACATGTCACTTTCAGGCCTCCATGATAGGACTGATGCATGCCTTTCCCAAGACCCGGACTTCACCAAAGGCTGTAATGGCCTTGACCACACCTCATTGGCTTGGGAGCTGAGTTTGAGCTCTGGGCTGAGACAGAAAAATGTAAGCATTTTCCCCTTTTGGTGCTCAGTCTCTATGCTGAAAAGATGCCTGTTTCATGCTAATGGCTGACTGTAAATGGATGAATTTAATATTGTAGAAAGAGTAAAAAATGGGCATTTAATCTCAGTGATTCTTAAGAGCAGGGAAAGAGGGGAAGCTACAAAGGACAGAACACAATGACACGTTTAGTAGCATTTTCAATCCAAAATGAACTGGAGAAAGAAGGTGTCTTACATCTATGCCTATAGAAAGTGAGGGTTATAAAGAGTATCTGGGACCAAGGAACATTAAATGGTGTCTGGGAACCACATATATTCTGCTTTATTTGTCACTACACCGGAAACATAATGAATTCCAATAATTTTACAAATGTATACCAAACAATGTTAGGTGTATCCTAAAACTCTGAGGTCACAAAAAGCATTTTTGTTTTAAATGATCATGAAATCAGAAAAGTGACACATCAATATATATCTTACCATTCCCCTGATAAAGGTTGCTCTCTAACCTAGAGTTAAAAACCTCTTATTTTCTGTCGTTTTCTTATCTATTTAGTTATTTTTATGCTACAATGGTATCTGCTTATGTGAATAACTAAGAAAAAGAATTGCGTTTTCTTAAACCCACTTAGTAGAATATACCCTTTTGACCTTTGTTTTTGCATTGTATTTCTTACTCCTCCACTGATACTGCAAGCATTTTTCATTTTTCAAACAATGGTTGGTTAATTCAAAAGTAGAAAGCATCACATATTCATTGAAATTTATACACAAAACTAAATTTCAGGAAAAGTTTTGTTGTTTTACTAACACATAGCAAGAAAACTGACATAAGATTTTCAGTCCTATGATTAATTTTTAAAACACTGAATACAATCCAGCACTCCATCAGACTTTTGTCTGATGCTATTGAATTCCAGTTCAACAACCTTTCTCCATTTACCTATCTCCACTACATGAAGTTAAATAGCAACAGGAAGCAATACTTCTGCTTGTTTCAATTTTACTTTATCAGAAGCTTATTACTGTTTTTCCGCTTTTGAGTAACAAGCTGTCTTCTATTGTAATAAAAAGCACATGCTCTTTACAAAAGAAAAAATCTGAAATCTCTGCCAAAATGGAATGAATGAATGAATAAATGAATGAATGAAGCTATATTAAGAATTATTTTCCTTAGTAAGTTTTCTTTACTGGTGTAATGGGATATGTGCATATATAACATATTGCTGTAAGAAAAAAAAAAAGTACTCATATTCAGATAACTTTCTCCAGTGCAGAAGTATCCTGTATGTATCCTACATATACTTCCCCTGAACAATTTGTGTTAGAAGCCAGACTATAATAAAGGCACATATTTTCTTGATTAAAAGTGAAAGCAAGCATTGTGTAAACACAATTAAATCAGCATATTTGGTTTTCTTTCTGAGACAATTGTGAGTAACTTGTCTGTCTTACACACTGCATCACAGCAAATAAAATCCATATAACTGTGTCATTCAGAATTCCTCACACAAGCACGGATTTACTGTGGCTCTGTAGATAAAATCCCCAAGAAGTGCTGTAGCTTTCCAGGCCAGAAGACTCTTGCAATAATCTCACCAAACTCTGCCTCTCATAAACCACTGAATTTTATCAACTAAATCCTTTAAACAAGGTATGTCCTCCAGCAGAGCTACGTGAAGATCTTGACTATATTTAAAGGCCTCAGGGAGGTGAATTTAGCACATTCATAAAGAAGTTTTTCCAGCAGTTAATGAACTTCTTTAGTGAAAGTTTTAGTCTAATTGCTGTCTGCAGCATAGCTTTCTCTGTTAGATTGCAGAGCCCTCTTATTCTAAGATCATTCATATATAAGGCAGACAAGTCACCCCAAAAGTATTCATTTTCTTTTGTCACTTTTTGTCATACTAACAACACTCTATTTATGTTGGTTATTCTGCTGTAGATATGTTACAAATTGGATTTTGCCTCCTTTGAGTTACACTGCGCAGTTCAGAATCAAGTTCCTCTCTGCTTTCCAAAACAAAATGTCTCATTCTAGTAGTCTGTTTTGCATTCTTGTTTCCAAGATTTACTGTCTGCTATTCTGGTGTATTAAATTCTGAACTCAAGGGGACTCTGTTTATCAGGACATTCAGAAAACTGTAGAACTGCCTTGTGTCCATAATTTAGTATGTCACAATATATTTCTGTCATGGGTAACTTTCTGAAGCTTTCTGACTTGCATTTCTACTTTTACTTTAGGAACTTCAGAGTTAAGATGCAACGAATCAATAAATTTTAAAAATAAAAGTAGACAGAAATTAGTCTTGTTCAATAAAACCTCCTTTGCCACAATGCAATACATCTCACTGAGAGGCTGTGATTTAACACAGGGATGCTTTCTTCAGGTTCTATTCCTTCTCACTCTTTTGCAGCACTTCCTTTATGACATCCAACTAGGTCTCAGTGAAAAAACAAATACTACACTGTTCTGTGTATATTCTTTTTTAGGTTGCCACCCTCTGAGAGGTGCCGTATTCCTGTTTCCCTGACCTAAGTCCATTATGATGGTCCAGGCTAGCATAAACGTGTTTAACTTTGGATGGATGTTCACCATCACAAGCTCAGACTGAGCTCGGTGAGGGGGCAAACACTCGTGGTTTTGTCACAGATGTGAAGGGAGAGCAGGTTCCTGCAGCACAGGGAATGACACCTGCAGGCAGCACACACCTCAGCTGGTGACTCCCACCTTGGCTCACTGCAGGTGGTTACACCACTCATCCTGCAGCATGTGGGCTGCCTGTACTTCAGTCCACAATTTATGTGGCACTAGGAGTGTCAACTAGCACCAACCCTGAATATTCCAGCTTTGCATTCTGTTTCTATAGGGCTAATTCATATTGCTGACTGAATGTCTTGTGACATTATGTAGGAAGACAAGACATTCCTAATTGAAGAGGTATTACATTTATCACCCATGTAAATGTGGGCAATACTGAATTTATTGATAAACAAATTCTCTTGGGGTAAGTGTAAAGTTCTGTCCTTGAATTTACTTCAGCTGTAACCAGAAAAATGTGAGTCTGTAGAAATTAGCAATGAATTCTGCAGTTATCCAATCTCATGTTCTAGAATTTTTTGTCTAATATTCCTGCATACTGAGAGGTATTGAAATAGAATTTACAGCCGAAAAAAATAGGTTTTCTCTTTGGAGAAATGTCTTTTGGTTTTACTTAGTGAAAATGAAATTCAGAAATAGAGAGGAATTTTGAAATCATTCAAAATGTACAATGAGACAAAAAGAAGAAAAAAGATGGAAATTATGACAGAAATAATCCTTCATTAATCAGAAACAGAACTAAGTAATTGGCTTGGTTTCAGTTTTCCCTAATTTGTTTGATAAAGGTTTCACTTTCTTTTGAACTTTAGACATATCCTGGAGCAGAATATCACAACAAATTATTATCTGAGGAGCTTCCCTAGAGACTGGACTTAGGGACTTTGCATTCTTCATCTTCTGGAGTTTAGAGATTTTGCTTCTTCTCCTCTAGCTGTCCCTGGCATATCTCTCAGTAAGATTTCCAGTGGTACAGAACAGACTGTTTTACATTGATTGTCTTTCTCCTTGAGCATAGGGTAGGGACCATCAAGATCTTTCCCTAGTTTGTTCTTTGCCTTGCATGGTCTTTTGTCTCCCTCTCCTTTTCTCTCTTGTTCTCTATGTTAGCCCATAGAATTAGGAGATCTGAAAAAACACTGTGGGTGTTTCACTGGTACACTCTGGACTAGCTACTGAGCAGAGAACAACATCGTGGACTCCTGCAGCAGTTCCTCCAACAGCTGTTTCTGCATCCCATTTGTCTGCAGAAACATAACAAACCCCAATAATTAAATCGATAATCCTCTTGTGGGGAGAGGTAAATAAAAATGTCCAGGAAAAACCTGCATGGGGATGAAGTACTTCTAGTCATACAAGTCTCTCATTAAAGCAGATTGTCCAACTATTGGGCTATGCACTGAACATTTCTAAATAGTAGAATAGTCATACAAGTTACTAAAAAGGTTTCCCTCCTGACAACCTTGAGTGGGATGGAAATGTGAGATAGATGTCTGAGCAAGCAATTAGCATCCTTATTGCTTCTGTCTTCCTCCATAACCTTAGCATCATTAAAGGGCAATAGCAAAGTAGATAAGTGCTATCCTTTGGAGAGGCTTAAAATACAGGACGAATAAAACAGAGTGGCAGAGACACTACTTTAGTTTGCTTTGCACAGAAATTTGTTTACACTGAATAATTCACATTTGGTGCAGTCACAACCTTTTCATCTCCCAGAAAGCTTGCACAGCCTGCAAACAAGCCCATTACATTAGAAATTCTTGACACCTTGAAACTGAAAGGAAATCAATGCACTTGGGCAAAGCATTACATTACAAGGTACAAGTCATATATTTTATAAGCTCATTATTGGCACAAGAACCATTAAAACATCTAGTAAACTTATCATGAGTACAGACTTTGCAGCTGGCATTATTTCAAGTAACAGGCTATTTTTTAGGCAAGGACTAATTTCTCTTGACAAATTTGTCCTATTGCTACGTAGCATTGAAGGATTTAGGGGAGTAAGATTCACCACAAAGTTCATTGTGTACAAAAAGTGGCACAGTCAGTTTCTCTTATTCCTCAGGGCTTTTAATAGCTTTTCTGCTCTATCAGAATGCAATTCAGAAATTCTTCCACAGGACAAATTCTTCTAGCAAATCCTTGAGTTTGCTTAATTGACCTCTCAAGAATGACAACTTTCCATCCTATTCCTAAGTTTTTACTGTGCTCCTACCCTTACGAATACCAAAAAATGCTCCTTTCATTCCTATTCTCTCAAGTTTACTTTAAGCAATCTATTCGAAGCCTAACTAACATTCAGAGAAATTTAGAAATTAACTACTTGTTCATTCTAATTTTGATCTAGGTAGACTTGTTGGACTGAGATCTTGACAAGAATCATTGTCTGCAGTGTACATCATCACAGCACAGTATTAGCTGTGACAATCCCATGGGGAATGTTGAGCAATGTCCAGTATGAGGACCAGAGGAAAGCTAGGCATGAAAAGACAAAGAAGTTCATCTGGACTGCAACTTCATCTGTGAATGGAGAAAATTATGGGAATCTCAGTGGTCACCTCCTGATTATCAAAACCCTTTAAATCTCCATCTATCATAACCTGCTCCATTGGCAAGTGGCATAAATAGTTCAGGCAGCTTAAGGGGCTCAGTGACAAGCCACTGTCCCTTGAGTCTATGTTTGATGAACTGAAGAGTTCAGGGAGATGGGAGGGCAAAGTGACAAGGTTTCAAGGAAATCATAGAATTTCATCTTCAGGCTAAGATGCACACTCCTAAGAAGGCTGAAAATCTCTTGGCAGAAAGCAATCAGGCTAGAAAGAGGGCAAACCTGACAAATGCCCAGTGAAGCTGTCCCCTCACATTAACCACAGCCTCCCAAAGGCTGAGATCTCTGATAATGGTCTGCTGGAGTCTGCGTCACTTGGAGACGCTGCGCTGAAGGAAAACAGACAGCGCTTTTGTGGTGCCAGAAACACACGTGTGGCACTGCCCCTGCCAAATTCTACACTGTAGGCTGGGGGTAGATTCAGCACTTGAGGAATATGGGGATATATGTAAAAGAGGGAAGGACACATCAGGTTCTAGACTCAAAATGAAAGCTGTTAGGAAGGGCTCTAAGGACCGAGAAACATTCAGACAGAAGATGAGTACTCAGTGGTAATTTTTCTCAGAAATGAGAGTGGAAGACACCTTCTGTGCTTGCCTAATCAAGCCACAGCAAGTTGCCCAAGATTGCATCCAGTTTAAATATTTGACTGCAATGAGTTTTAAATATTTCCAAGGATGGAGACTTCACAGCCTCTCTGGGAAACATGTTCCAACGTTCAGCTACAGCAGAAAATTGTCATATTTCCCTCTCTCAAGGTTTGTGCTCATTGCTTCTTGTCACTAGGCACTAAGAAGAGTCTGGATACATCCTTTTAATACCCTCCCACCAGATATTTATACATTTTGATAGGAAGCTCCTTGACTCTTCCCTTCTCCTGGCTAAACACTCCTACTTCCCTTCCTCATACAAGGGTGCCCTTGGTCATTCTTGTGGCCCTGGATAGATAGCCCCAGGATGGCCATTTTCTGGCTGGTTGGATAATTCAGCTCATCAAACCAGGGTCTTCTTTACCTTTCCTGAAGCACTGACAATTATAAACTGGTGTTCCTACTAGTAGTAATTTCTCTGAGGTTTAGCTCACGAATTTGAGATTTAACTCTTCCTCATACTGATGGTTAGGAAGAAATTTTATCACAGGTCAGAGTGAACAGAAGGTATTTATGGGGATATCAGTTGAACCAAGTACTTATATTGAAAATGTCTCATAGACAGACTGGACTCAGAGAATTGTTCTCTTTCCTTTCAAAGAGAAGTTCAGGTTACATGGTAACACTGAATTTTAATCCTTGTTACTCGGTAGAAACCTGACAGCCAAATTATTGTATTTTCATGGAAGTAGGAGGTATTACTGTAATTCCTTTAAACTGTTTTTCTTCTGTCTCTAATGATAATTTTAAAATAAAATTTAAATAAATTTAAATAAAATTGATGCTAACAGCAGTTTATCTCAAAGAAGAGAGCAAGACTGTAAGCACTGCTGCAGGCAGTAAATCACATTTAAAGCTAAGTAGTTGGAAGTGGGGCTAGGCAACGCCCCATGTAAAACATCAGCAACTGTCAGAACTCTGTTTATTCTAACATTTTTTCCTGTGATGTTTCTGAGCTCCTATATTGGCTTGCCTATACTTAAAATTATTAAAATGGGAATTAAAAACAATTATTAATAATAATTGTTTGCATAAGCTGAGAGCTATCATAAGCCCAGATTCCCACCAGGAATTATTCCAGAAAGTCTGTGTGGTAAGCTGAACCTTGTAGACAAGGTTTTAGCACGGTTAGGAAATTTTAGCAAACAATTCTCAGAAGAGACACACTCTCTAGTGTTTTCATTCCCTGAAATCTTCTTGCTGAGGAAGATTTTGTTAAATAGGAAAAATGAGAACTACCAATTTACCTGTAAAGAATGTAAAATAAAATAAACCCAAGGACCATTGCATATGTATTGACCATATATTTTATATATACTGCTGTAACACAGAACTGCAATAGGATACAATGTATGTCTAGTTTTCAGCAAATGACTCATTCCTGCACTACTGTAAAAGAAGCGTTAACTAAAATTAAAAAAAAAAAAAATCCCCAAAAAAACCAGCTTAGCACCTCAGAAGCTTAATAATTAAGATACCCCAGAAACTGGTAGTTAGAGGGAAGAAAAGTCTCAAGTGAAAGCATGGCTTGGAACTTAATATTTAGAGGCTGAACTGTAAGAAACTAAATGTTTAATGATCAGTTTTGTGGTTTTGTTACATTTTCACCTTTTCGGTTAGAACCTGCCAAGTTAAAAAACCACGAAACCAAAAGCTCAGTTTTAGAAATGTTCCTTTTCAATTACATAACTGCTTGTCTTATCTTGTCAGTTTTCTTCTCAGGTTCAATTCCTTGGCACTAACAAGTCTCCATCTGAAAGCTGCAATGAAAAAAGCATCAAGTAATTGAGATGCTGATAGGAAATGGGGAATAGCGTAAACCCAGGCAACAATTTCAACAAAGTCTATCTCATGTTTCTTGGAAATACTTGAAGGACCAACAAAAGAAAAATTTACTTGAGGAAAAAACAAAAAGACAAAACTAGAACATTATGAGGGGCTGGTCTAATGCATCTGGGCAGTAAAAAGGCAGTAAAATCTTTGCCATCTGGTGATAAACAAGACAACAAAGGATAGTGGAAATCAAGAAGAACAGCTTAGTTTTGAGACAGAGTATCTCAAAAAACCGACCAACCAAACAAACAAGGATCCCCCCACCCCAAATATAAAAGATGCAAAATTTCTATAATAAGGAAAACATCCTATAGCACCTGCATGAATCAGTATTTGGTGCCAGTTTGTCTGGCACACCCTTCAGTAAGATTAATCACTAAGGTTCAGTATTAAGTTAAATCTGGTAAGCTCAGCCATGCTGGGAACTTTTCTAGACTGACTAAAATTCTGAACAATTTGTCTAGGCTTGCACCACATACATTGTAAAACCTGGAATTAATTTTTCAAGAGTCTGCCTACTGCAATTGTTCTAAAGCCTGGTTTAACAAAGGGGAAAAAAATAAACATACGTGTTCCTAAGGATAGCTAAATCCCTGAAAATGATATCAGAGGATGAGATGCATGAGAGAGGGAGGGAAGTATGCAATTAGCTGTTCTCTGAATTATCCTAAGCAGAACAATTGGAACTAGAAGACCATTGTGCAGCACTTCAGTTACGCTCAGTAGGCACAGGGCTGTGTTGTGCTATGTTCCACTTACAGCTTGGCCTTCAGGACAGTCTCATGCTGTGCCTGTCCCTGTGTCACAGGAAAATTCATCCAGCTAATGGTAACAGGGGCCTGCAGGCAGACCCAACTCAGCAGCAGCAACTGCACCACCTGCCTGTCCTTGCCTTCATCTGAAAAGTGCAGCAACAACTTCCCATGAGAACTTTCTGTTTGACTGTAAAAATGATGAATAGAGTTGTTTTCTTCTGAGAAAATCCTGCAAGAGCTCAAAGGCCAAAATGCTGTATGATCTTTCCATGGTGGGATCTGCACAGTGTGCTCTGCTCTGATTGAAGGTCTGTTGATGCTGTGCAGCTCAGGGTTTCCAGTATCTAAGGGGATGTAAAATTATCTGTACCATCCTTTTTTTCTTGTGTTAGTGTGAATGAAGCGTTTTAAGACATACTTTGCAGAGTCTGAGTCCTTTTCCTGCTGGGATCATACTGAAAACCAGCACCTCTTGGGTAAAAACTATAACACATCAGTGAGAAGGTAGTAGGTCAGCAGGGAAAGAGGTTTGTTTAATGATTCAATGCAATATTTATTGAAATGCAATATTACATTTTAATTAAAATTATCTGCCTTCGGGATAACTAAAATCATTTCAGAGACGTGACAAGATGCCAACATTTTTCAGTTCCACATGGAAGTACTCATGCTTTCACCAAACATAAATCTCAAGTTTTGCTTGGCTTAAGAAAAACTTTATGTGAAACTCTTCACTAAAGTATCATTCACTAAAAGACTGACATTAGCTCCATCAGGAAAACTACAATGCATGCTCTCAAAAGAGAAGGAAGGAAGCAGACAGCCTTTGTCTCTGCTGCTTGTGAATGATCAGCCCAATGTACTAGACTCCACTGAGGATGGTACTTTAGGAATTAAAAAATACCATGTTTTACAGCTGGTTGCTTGCAGGACCATGTTCCATGCTTCTTTCTCAGTGGCTCTGTAACTTCCTGCCTGTGCCTTTTCTGCCCCAGGCCATATTACCCATTTTTCTTTTTTTGCGAAGTGATGATGTAAGACTCAGTCTTTTGATACTTGGAAACCTTCTGTAATGCCTGCAGCAGTAAACCTGAATGTGTCTGCCAGAATATGCAAGGCAGAAGTGCATCTGTTAACCAGTTATGAAGTGGCTTCTTCTTTCTGAGGGAGCCCCAGTACCAGCTCGTTTGTTTCAGGTTTCACATTCCAAAACCTGCAGCAGTTTTCTTCCCACCACATATATTTTAAATAATTCTCAATTTAAACTTGTGTCACTTTGGCATGAAGAAAACATTTCTGCTCACAGTCATTCATTCTATTTTAGATGTTTTTCAGCCTGTCCACTTTTCCTTTTATACCAACACGTTTTTTCATCAAAAGGTTCCATTAAATATTTAAGTATCCTAATGATGCTAATGCAAGTCTAGGAAGATGTAGGCAATACGTTTGCTAAGAGCTGTACCAGAGCAGCATTTCAACTATGTGATTCAGATAAACCTTGAGCCCTTCTACTCAACAGTGAGCAGCTTTCAGAATAGAAGTCTGGGTCTGCATCAATTTTCTGAGAGGGAACATTACCAAACTTTGCCAGCATTTGGATGCAGGTTCTTCTTTGGATCCAGCCGTTTCTATTTCAGTATTGAATTCAGCAAAACTCTAGAAACACAAACTCGTGAGCTTTGGGAAGTGCCAATAGTCCAGTAATTTGTTTGTAATTCTGTATTTAGTGAGAGGTAATATGCCCTTAGTGAGTAACTATATGCCCTTAGTGAAAGTGGAACATCCACAGGGTACAGCATTCCTTTTAACAATATTTACATTACAGCTTTTGTAGCATTCCATACAGCCACTATCAGGGTCACCTGTGTCTCTTGGGTTGGAAATGTACACCAAAAACTACTT
>WEZZ01029099.1:132800-149702 GCA_013400585.1 Chloropsis cyanopogon | reverse complement strand
AAAAAAAAAAAAAAAAAGGCGTCAGTAACACGCTGCCGGCTACTAGCAAAACGTATCACTGTACTAGTCTATGGAAATGGGCGTTTTCATTCGGGATTGTGTCTCGGAGTGCACCCCGCGCTGGAGTGTAAAGCTCTGCCGCCGTGCGACGGTGCTGAAGTTTAAAGCTCTGCTGCCATCTGCAGGGTCCATCCTTGCTGTCACTGCAAACTGCGAGCGCTCTCTGGAAACTTCCCCCTCGGAGTCACTGCAATCAGTATGTCGGACTGCTCTTTTGTTTATACCACCCTCACTCGGACCCAAAAAGGCCAAATAAATTCAAGGTTGAACTCTAAAGAAGTCAAAGATAAATTTGGTCTATACTTAACAATTTATTACAATTGCCTTTTTCTAGACTATGTCATTTCTGGAATCTTATTTCTAGTAAGGCAAAATATATCATTACCAATTATGAAAATTCTGCAAACTGATCAAAAAATTAATTTATTTTAACTTCTGCTCTAGAAAGAGAGTTGTGATTTCTTAACATGGAACAATCTTGCTCTTGACAAGGTGACCATCTTCAACAAGTAGCAGTCCAATGTTTTCTTTAGATTCCCCTCTTGCTATTAGCATGGTTTAAAAAGCCCTTCATAGCTGACAAAACACTGACCAGTTTCAACTTTTATTGAGCTTTGGCTTTTTATGTCTTCTCCCTGCATACACAAACCACAGCTCTGAACCAACCACATATTCCACAGATTTATTGCTGGAAAGAAAAATAAAGAGTTCAAATATAAAGATGAGGATGATTTTCAGATTTGATCCCTCTACATGGCAGCTCTAAGACCAAAATAAATGAGATAGAGTGAGCACACTCTTGCATTTGCAGAGACTAAGCACATTTCTTCCTTTCTTTTCACCTGAAAGTGCTGGCTCCTGAGGTACCTTTTTGCCAAGCCTGAACAACAGTACTGAAGACAAATAGTTTTTTTGCTGAGTCCATCAAAGTTCTGACTTACCTTTGGCATCTAACAGATTGATTTGTTTCTAATTTGGAGAGTTCAGTTTCAGGTCATTTTCTGATTCCTCTTGATTTTTTTTTTTTTTTGGCAGGGTTCTCTGTGCTACGTTCAGCATAAGATCACTTTGATAACAGAAATAATTAAATATTTACGATAGACAGACAAGATTTTTCTTTATGTGAACTAAAGGTAAGGTTAAGTAATCCTCACCTTCAAATTTGTTTTTTTTGGAAACTGCTTTTATTCTAAAAATGACTGATTTCATGAACAGCAGCAACAGCAGCTTGTGGCTGACAAATGTTAGTCTTGAAAGCATTTGGGGTTAAAAAGACTGAAACTAGCACTGATATTTTTTTTTCCAGATTTGTTTTTTTGTGATACAATCATTAGACATTGCAGCCTGCAACCTGCTGTCAAAAAAAGAGACTGGGATCATAGTAAACCTCATAATGTTTCCACTATATTGGCAACATGAGCTACAGAGCTCCTAAGTGACTGACATAAGTCTACCAGTGTCATTGTTTGCCTCTGAAGCCCTCAACCCTAAGAATGCACAAGTTTCTCTGTAGGCTGTTACCTGGTACTGTAGTTAAAAGTGGGCATGTGCTCTGACATGTGATCTCCACAACCTGCAGTTCCTGCAGGAACATCCATCTGCTCTGGTGGGGGTCTTCATGGACAGCAGTGACTATTCCTCTTCATAGAGCATCTCCTCTGATCTTGGTGTCCCCTGTCCTGTTCCTCACTCTTTTTGTTTCTTCCTCCTCTCTCTGTTTAACATTTTATACTCTTTCTAAAATACATTACCACAGAGGTGCCACCAGCTTGGCTGCTGGGCTCAGCTGTGTCCTGATGGAGAAATGCAGTGGAGGAATGACTGCAAGTGGGGCGTTGTGTGACACTTGCTACAGAAAATGGCAAGCAGATAGTGCTGGAAATAGGCTGAAGAAAAAGATAGTCTTATGATCTGTGCAGTTGACATAAATGTGTGGTTTAGGTTGTTCAAAGAATCACCAGCAAAGGTGTCAGCAAAAGCAGGCTTAATATTAAAGTGAAAGCACAACAAGGTTTGTTGGCAAGGCCCACTCTTCTAATTACTAGATAGTTAAAGGACACAGAGAAAAATTGGACTGAAATCTAAAAGATCAATCAATCTAAAGCTAAAATCAACCAAAAATTGTCTGTGTAGAGTCTATGCATGGAAAAGGGTAAGGATAGAACTGCCGAAGGATGAAAAGGAACAAGGAGACCCTCCCATTGAGTCACAAGGTTCAGGATGGACCCCCTTGCTAAACTTCATCCTGAACTTGGCCAGTGGTTTAGGCCTAAAGGTTTTAACAGCACTTCAACTTAACAGCACGATAGCTCAATTTAAACAATTTGGCAAAATATCAAGATAAAATTTACTATAGCACAACAGTAACTCACTTATAGTTACTTACAGATCTAAAGTTCTAAAGAAGCTCAGAAAGCAGCATTCATAGTACATTTGCTACAGCATATTCACACCTGCACACAGGCAGAGACTTGAAGGAGTATGTACAGGGTATATACCTGTGAAAATTCCCCTCAAATTCAGCAAAATACATCAGATGCCTTTACACGTTCTCCATGGGCAAAGGGTTGAGCCTCTGGCAGTCGGGGCTTCAGCCCAGGAGACCCCATAGGCACTCTGGGGCAGTACTCTAAGTATAGCAAATCTGAGAGTTTTCTGGTTCTAAGAGCTGTCCCACTGAGGAGAGGATTGCTGGTTGTAGCACACTGCAGACCAGGAGAGCACAAAGAGTCTCACTCTCAGGACCACTGCTTATGGGGTCCCATTACAGATGGCTTTAGACACAGTGATTTTCCATCCTGACCTCAATTCCTGCTGGTAACATTCTTTGATGGTTTGACAACAAAAATGTTATTCCACTTAGGTTGTTATTCAGGCAAGAAAAATAAGTTTATTAGACTGTTTGTTAGGAAACAGAAGCTCTGTAGCCAGCTCCCAAGCTCCTGGGAGCAGATGGTGTTTCTGATAAGCTCAGAGGAGTTGAGCACAGGTGCTGCTCATCAAGGCTGAGACCTAAGGAGCGTTTCTGAGATCGTGGTGTGGCCTGAGGAGAAGGGTGGGGTGTGTTGCACCACCACAGCAGTAAAAGTGCACTCTGGAGAAAGAGATTTCATCCCGATCGTTGCCATAAAATTACTAAATGGTACTTAGAAGTTCTTTAAAACAACAATGACTAAGTTTTCTAAAGCAGGGAGATATTTTTCCTCCAACACAGTGGCTCACATCCATCAAATTAACTGAATGAGGACACAATCAGATCTTTAGCCACAGAGGCAGATACCTAGAACAGGTATTCTAGGTATGACAGGAGATAACAAGGAGCATGGCATAATCCTGAGAGGATTGACAGAGGGTGAGATCAGACAATTGCTAGCTGAGATCTAGCTGGAGTTTTAACCACAGACTAAAAATACACACACTGTGATGCTGGCCCCTCCACAGCTCTGCACCACGCTGCATCAAAGCTGACAGACTCCACAGACCTGAGCTGACCCTTCACAACCTCTGAACTACCGTCTGTGCATCCTCAGCACCATTAATTTGCAACCCAGATAAATCATCCATACATCATTAACAACTGCACATCCAAGGTTGCTCAATTTGTTTCCATATCCAGGTTCCTTTTTCCATAACCTTCATTTTTCTATGTTCTCTCTCTCTGCTGCACAAAATACACACTCACACTCATCTCCATGCCCCAACTTGAGACTACATTTTCTACTACCATATATAAATTGGCAACCAAAAGTTACTTGTCCAACCTCGTGCACACCTTCTCTTGGACAAGACTGAGAATTTAAAATTCAGGATTAGGTAGCTCACTCTTGCTCTGGAGAACTTGCTTAAAGTTTCCATTGTGTTCTTTAAAAGCTGTAATGTAATTAAAGCATTTTCCATTTGCAAGTCAGCAGCCAGGACATCTTCAAAATATTAAATGGTTTGTTTAAATTAAAGCGCTTGTTCTACGCTTGAGTTTAATGCTTTATACCAAAATCAATATGAACACAATGCAAGTCAGGTCAGAGAATTTAAACAGGAAAATCTTAGTTCTGCTCTTCAAGACTTCAGACTATTTAGTAATAATTTTCTTCTAAAGAGTAAATCATATTTTTACTATCCATATAATCTACACTAGCAGTCCAAGGAAAAATAGATCACTCTCCAATCTCTGCAACTGGAACAAGCCCTGTCTATTTTAAGCAGGAGTAGCTTGAGGATGTTGGGCAGATTTCCCAAATTTTCAATTACTGAAATAATATCACCTATTGGCTCATGAAGTGCAGTGTTATTTGCATTACTTTCAAATGCAAATGACAATGCCTCTTGCTGAAAATTTATTCCAAATCTGAAATCACTTACCATTTTCCAAGCATGCTTTTCAGGAAACTCAGTTGATTCAAATCTAGGTCTGGATTAATGATTTCAGGACATTTTCCCATTCCCAGATACTAACATTCAGATACTCATACCTGATACAAGCCCTAATTTTCCAGGAAGTGTCAAGCCAATTCCACCCGCCACATTCACAGCAAAACCAAGATGAACCCATGGCAGCACTTTACTAATCTCTCCCTGCTGCCTGTTTTTTCCATCAGGGTGGCCCTGCTTCACGGCTTCACGTCACCGTGGAGCTTAACTTGCTGTACATGTAGGATATCCATTGTTTTTTCTACATGCCAAGGTTAAATGTGCTGCAGTAAATTCATAAAGAAACTCAATTTGCACTGCTTTTTCTGTTGCAGGCAAACACAAAATGTGTTTGTGGTATCTTGGCAACAGTCATGCCTGCTTTTCCCTCTGCAGATGCTTTGCTGACTCACCTCCTCGTTGATACAGCAGCTGGAGTTGGCTGTGCAGCACCAGTGCATACATAAATACAGCATTTACTTCTCCTTCTGTGGAGCACTGAACTGTGCAACTTCCAGAGGAGGAAATATGGGCAGGTTTGCCTTTTGCTGGGCACGTGCTGCTATGGGCTCGGGAGGTAGAATTAAGGTACAGTAAGAGAATGTGTGCAAGCTGTCAAGTCAATAACCCATGAAGAAATTTTTGGTTTTGTTTCACTTCTGGCAGCTGATGTTCTATACTTTTCTCCATAAACAAGAAATTTCCCATGAATTCTTTAAAGATCATGCCACGCTAAGCACCAATAACCATATAAGCTGTTACTTGAAAAAGAGTTACAGGCAGTAAAACGCTGTAAAATAACCTACATGGATTTTAGTAAAAATGTATAGATTTTAGGCTGTAAGTTAGGAAAATAAGAGGTGTCTCAAGCTGTCTCAAAAGTACAACTTTTTTTGGCATGCCTTTTTAAAATTGCATCAGTCATAAAAGAGAAGATATAGCTCTGCCAGAAAGACCACATGAAAATGCAAGAACAGTGAAAGTAATACAATACAAATGAAAAACAGTAAGCACAATGCATATCCTATTTTAATTTTCACTTCTCCTTTTGTTTTCTTCCCCTTTTCACTGTTTGTATTACTTCTGCTACTTGCAATTCTTCATTGCTTCTGGTAACCTCAATAATTTTTTTCTTGACTTAATAATCTGTTCAGTCAATAGAAAAATCAAAAAAACCCAAAACAAAACAATCGATTGAATCAACTGCAGAACTTTTTTCAGAATACAGCAACCTGAAAAAAGAAACAGCAGGTTTAAGAGGTTAAGTATAACTAATTAAATACGTCCTTATCTTTTAGTTATGTTCATTTGTAAATTTGACTTATTAGGTATATTGTCTTTATTCATCAGATGGCACTTACCTATTCCAATATCATAACCATTAATATGACACATTCCAATACAGCTGTCAGCTTCTCTCTCTGACCTCAGGTTTTCTCTCATATAAAGGGTGATGAAAATGTCTGGAATATCTTCTCATCCCCAAAGAAATGTGAGAACTGCTCTCCCAAATGGCAAACTAAACTGCCCAGTGACATCACTATTTGGATGAGATTGCTCTGGACAGCAAGACCCAGGAAACTGCTGGAGTTCTCATTTCTGTCTTTGTGGGTAAAGAAACAAAAAGGCAGGAGAAGTATGATATGCATAAAAAAGAAATGAAATTGCAAAAAGGAAATCACAAGAGTGCAAAGACAACAAAAAAATCCCCCTCAAATACTGTGAGGTACTACTTTGGGGAATTAATTCTTAAAAATAGTGAAGTGTATTGGATTGTGGAGTGCAAAACCAGACCTGAGCCAGTGCTGTAGAACACTAACCTGCGGCCAATATTGGACCAGCAATGGTATAAAGAGGTATATTCAGTGCTGAATAAATGAGTAACAGATGTAGTGAATGTTCTGGATGTATCTCTAGAACCAAGAGAATTAGTTCTTATATGTCAGTTCTTCATACACTGTTGTTTTCACTACCTTATAATACTCCTGTAAAAAACATGAGACTTAGGGATTTTGACAAATATCTGAGGAGAAGTTGTGTGTAAATGATTGTTACAGAATTGCTCGTAATTAAAATCCTAAGCCTTGAAAATGGTGGTAAAAAATTGTGTCATATCATTCTGTAAATACAGCTATATAGTTTCCTAAAAGGGCTATGGAGATCATCACCAAAAAAAAACCCCCTTCTCTCTATGAGCTTATAACTGTCTGTAGTGGCTTACATATTTACTATTCTAGGTACAGATGGCAGACCTATGATGAATTTTGGAATTCAGTCAATATCCCAGTATTCTGCCGGTTAAAGTTGGCTGTTGTGTGAGACAATTCTCAGAATCTAGGCTTTTAGACTAAGAGAAAAAGAAAGTGCTCCCTGGAGAAAATGGGTATTGCATAGTGCCACTTCAGTTTTGCCCTAGTGGAGTTTGAGATACTCGCTCTTCCTCCAAGAATTGATCCTTTTCAGACATTGTAGAATCTCTGCAGTAAGATTGGCTCTGTCTCTGGAAAAAGAAAGTGGATCTCATCAACAAAAAACAGTGTATTTCTACATGTTCAGGAGAAGAATACACAACTTCTGTACTTACAGAAAATGTTACAGAGAGAAATTGCTCCCACAGTCATGGAATAAATAATAAGCCAATTAAAAGAAGTGAAATTATGTATTTGTGTGGAGCTTGGCAACATGCCCAGCTCTGCTGTATAGATGTGAGATTCATAAACAGCTCTTTCATCAAACTGACATTATCCCCCAAATGACAAGAAGAGACAGTTAATATGCCTATTGAGATGTCAGAAGAAGAGATTTTGATCAAGGATTAAAAAACCCCATTCATCTCCTCTACAACAGTGTAGATAGTACTCTCTGATGTTTTTGCTGCCAAAATTTCCAAAGTGAAACAATCAATAACTAAATCAAGTAATCAATCTCTCCAAATCATATTATACAGGAAGAAAACTTATTTTCAGTTACTGGACACTATAGAAGTCTAGAAAATGAAGTGAAGGGAAAAGGCTGCACTCCACTGAAACTGCTGAAACTACAGGGGAAATCTAGGTCAGCAAAATTCAATTATAAGAGCTGTGTAAGCAATTGAAAAGACCACACTAATATTCATTAGAGGAAGAAAGGGCTTCCTTTAACTTTCAAAAATAAATTTAAATTTAAAAGCTTAAATAGTCACAAAATATGTGTTTGAATGAGATTCACACTTTAAATTCTAAATGGGAAATATGTGGGTAAGCTGCACAAGTGACAATTACAATGCAGAAACCATACTACTTAAGCACTGAATTAATGTTATAATTTGAATCATGAATATCCACAACAAATTGTTCATAAAATATTCATGGGAAAACGTTTACCAAATAAATTTACAAACTGAGGCAATAAAGTTATTGTGAAGATTTTTCTGAGCATTTTGTCAAAAGAAAAAAGAAAATATGAATAAATTATCCTCCAGAAATAGCCTCTTATTTTGCGATTACTGAGTAAATCGGCAAAAGTAAGAAAGACTTTCATGGAACTGAGTATTAACATTTTATTGTACAATTTATTTAAATGGGAGAATTTAAGGATTTTTAAATTGTTGTAACTTGCAAGTCTGTCTCATTCTACACAGTTGATTTGGGCATATTATTTCTACACTGGGATAGCCTTGTCCTAAATAATGTTCTAGGGAGAGAAGAATTGTATATCCTGCAAAGAAGAGGATGGCTTTTTCCATTTTGAAAATGACTTGAAAGCTATTATCACTATTGAAATAGATTTTCTCACACATCAATTGAGGTAAGATATTTTGTGAAATCTAGATGTTGGTCACCCTATCAGAAACTGGTAGAAACAGAACCAGATAACAGACTTCAGACCAAAGCAGACTAAAGCATATCATTCTCCAAAGATATTTACTGGCTGTTCCATTTTATTAGGCAGAACACAACTTAAAAGGTTTTGGGGTAATACCGAAAGATTTGGGGGCCAAGTTTAAGTAGACTGTTACTTTTCTTTCATTTAAATTATTTTATAAATATTTATTCTCAAACCAAACAATGCTATGTATCCATTTCCCATATATCTGGTGTATCATGCACATATCCAACACATACAGATGCTAAAAATAAACATTGCTATCTGATAGACTCAGGAACACTTTAAACTGAGTGTTGTCCATCAGCTGAGATCTTAGTATTGCTTAGGTACAAAAAACCAACTCTAGATTGCTGTTAGAAATGGCATATATTTGGCTAAAGATAATGTCTTCTGGAACCAATGAAAAGAGGAGTCTGAATCCTACTGTATCAAACAGACTTTGAATTATAGCTGTAAAAATATCTTGCCAAATACCATGGAAAGAGGCAAGATCAAAGCCAGAGAAGATTTAATGGGCTATTTATTCTGTTCGTAGAAAGACCAGTGATTTTATTGCCTATAAAAATTACAACTAGGTTTCATTCAGAAAGGAGTATTTTAAGCTCTCTTGCACAGCCTTATTCCTATGAACAGCTGTTTTAATTCCAAGAGATTGAAAGGATTACATTTGGAAGTCTCAGTGTAACCGCAGCATCCAGTTTTTTCTGCCTTTGGGGCATTCAGTGTTGCACTCTGTGAATGAGTCATGTTTCAGGTTCTAATCATATATCTCAAGTCTAACCTGTAATACCTTCCTTGGATCAGGTTTTGGGGTTTCATACAGCTCTTCATGTTCCCGTAAGCAGCTTCTCCTTTTACTGCTCTCACGTAATATAACCCTGAGTTTGCAGTCAAAATGTAGTGTTGATGGTGGGTTTCCACAAGCCAGGTCCATCAGTTACCCCAGCTTAATATTTCTACTCCACAGTCCTATGTCCTCACGCCATTTTACTTCAAGTGGTAATTTACAAATGAGATAAATTACGTCTAAATATATGGAAATCTATATTACCAACACTCATCTGTGCAGTTGAGAGGTGATTCTATACAAGCTAGCGAAGGCAAAGTATAAGACAATGAACAACTATTAATATTTAGAAGCTGAGGCCTATCAGCCAGTTTCAGATTTCTTACTGCTAAAAAAAAAAATTGCTTTTGAATCTTTATATTAAGATGATCATACCTCTTCCTAAAACCCAGAAGATTCTTAACTCCTTTTGGCTGAATCAAATAGAAATTTTTCTCCAAGTTTGCCATGTACAAGAACAATAAATTATATAGCAAATGGAAGCTTAAAAGTCAACTGAAAATAATTATAAACACGTATCTCCTTGCGTGAATATTCTCTCTGAGTTTATTTCTTTCAATTTAAATTGATGTTGCACAGACAATATAACTGAATTCAATCATTACAATCCCATAACACAATGAAGTAAAAGGAAATAGCTATAGATTAAAAGATGTTCTAGAAGACAACTATGTAATGGAGGTACATATCCTGCACCAAGACAGTGGACTGGAAAGAAAAGCAAAAGATTCTGCCATCAAGTGGCATGAGATAAGAATCAAAACAAATAAGGTTGATTGGGACACCAAGTGCCAGCAGGACAAGGCAACAGCAAGATCATGGAAGAAACAGACATGGCCTATTGATGTTCACATATTAACTCTCAATACAGGTGGAAAGTTAAACTCCTATCATAAAAATAACTCCTATCATATCATAATATCATAAATAACTCCTATCCTAACACCAGGCCCCTCAACTCTGGTCTGTAATTCAGACTGAGGCTTGAGAAGGACAGAAAGCATTATAATGAATTTACCTAAGCATCCTCCTAAGATTTAAGGGCATGGCTTTTGTTGTGCAGATGGTTTGACAGTTCCATGTTCATGAATCTCTGTGGTACCTGCTGCCTGGTTACCTTGGTACCTGCTGCAGAACCATCCTAAGCCTGTCCTAAACCACTGGCTACCAAAAGAACAGCAACACTCCCAACACCTTTTTATTTCCTGCTCGCAGATCCCTGAGCGCACTGAGACTTTAACTGCCCTGATCAGCTTCACTCGGGAGCTCCTTCCAAGCCTTCCACTCGTGGGCCCTGGAGCCTCACTGCAGCTGAGACCAACCCCTTCAGTCTCTGGTTAAGCTGTAGGGGAGGTGTGTCCCTCTCCAGTGTTGTCACAGCTGTGCCTCTACTTGGCCATTAACCCTATTCATCATGGCCTGTGGACCAGTTTCACAGTTTCACCTTGGATCTCCCTTGTCACTGCAAACTTCCCTGGTGATCACTGGGCTGTACCTGCCTATTCCTTCTGATTCTGGCTTTACAATTTTCTTGAAAGAGATATGAAACAGGCAAATTCAGGCAACGCCTATTTTGCCCATTAATGCCAAATTAAAATGTTTTCTTTTAATTTCCATTGTTTGGTCTGTCACTCTTATATCCCCCACTTCACGTAAAAGGAAAAGCATTCATTGAAGATGCAGAATGATATTACTGTTCAGTGAACTTCTGGTTGTGCTTTGAGTTGTAACTATTTTCCTGGATTCTCCTGGTCAAGGATGATGCCAATAGCTTTGAAGCTTGTATGAGATTCAGAAGAGTTGTTATGAATGACTGTATGCACTACAATTGAAGGGGAAAAGGGAAGCTTGTGAGTCTTGGTACCTTTTTTTCTTTTAACAATTCAAAGTAGTCAAAAAGTCAGAATAAAAGTTACTACCTTTCTTTAAAGCAAAAAAAAAAGTTATCCCTCATATAATTGCCGAGTCTGTGCAGTGCCTAGTGAAGAAGAATGCAGACCATGAGGGGGAAATATGCTGAAATAAGCGTGGGAATTAGAGCCTTCTGCCTCCTCATAGAAAAGCCTCTAATGTTCAAAAAACCTGTTTGTCACTGCTGAAAGGATGTATCTTTTTTCCTGCTGTGGTATTGGGAAAAAGGGAAGGCACACTCAGTAGCTGTGAACTTGCTGGCACGAGAGTGCAGAGTTTTCCACTGACAGGTCTTCTGTGCTGCTGCTGAATGGGGTACAGACCCTCTGGTCATGCCATAAACACTGCATTCCTCCATGATCCTCCTGGGTGCTGTGTCATGGGAATTATGTCTCCTGTTATCAATACAGGCTGTTCTTGTAACCCTTGTTTGGCTGCTTCTTCCAGTGATTTCCCCCACGTGCACATTTCCATCCCCACAGCATTCCTGGAAATCTTTGTATTTCATTCCACAGTGACTGGCTCAGCTGGATTGCTGTGGATGTAGTTTGGGGGAAGAGACAGTGTCCTAAAAGAGATGTTCTGCTGCATCCCTGGGAGGCTTTGCATACATGAAGTTTCCCACATTCCCAAAGTGGTTTTGGTTCAGAAGTCTCAGTTTCACACCTCTTGGGTAGCACCCCAGAAGTATAAACCTGCAGGGGAGCCTCAAAATGTGCCTGAGGCTCTGTCCTGACACTATAGCTTCCAGACTGGGGACTGCCTGAGGGAGATGCCCACTACTGCCCCAGAGGAGACTGAGCACATATCTGCACATGGGTCCAGGACAATTCCCAGCATGATTTGTGATGCTTCTCTCCCTGCTGAGATATTCTCTTGCTCATCAGGTGTTTTCTTCAGCAAGATGGTCTCTCTGAAGATGATGGTGCTGCATTTTCTGATATCTCTTCTGGAGGTAGTCAAGGGTGAGGAAGAGGATGCAGGCATAACTCTATGTTCGTGTGTGTGTGACAATGAGTGTTTGAAGTGACCTGGGCCTGTTCAGTGGTAGTCTAAACCACGCCTAGGCTGACACTAAGGTAGTCCTGCAGCCCTGTCTGGGGTTGTGCATGTCTCTAGAGCTGGAGAGAGACCCCCACTTGCATAAGGGAAAGGTTACACTGCTGTAAGTAGAGATGTGATCCCACTGAACAGGGTGGCTTCTACCCTCAGGTTGAAACTGGTACAAAGGGCATTTATGGTCACAGCAAGGGGATATTAAAGTTCTCAGGATAGAAATGGCTTTCAGACACAGACAAGCTGCCTGGTACTGCTGTCCCTGTACATTCCAGCTGATGGCTGGACACCAGGTCAGGTGGAATCAGTGACTGCCTGGGCTGCTCACCACACCCTGAGCTGCTGGTATCTCATGAGAGTGGTCCTGGGGTGACTGAGTGGTCACATCCTTGGGTTGAACCTTGCCTCTCTCTCTGTGTCCAGATTTAGCCCTGTCCTGTGCAACAAGGATCAGACCAGCTCCACACGGACCTTTGCATCTTGGCCAGGAAGTGGCTCCTCTTCCAGTGGAATTAAAAGGAGAAACTGCAGGCTCCTGACATCAACTGGGTCTAATTTTTTCTTGGCACAGATTGCTTGATTTTCCTAAAAAGAAAACTTCGTAACTATTGTAGCGATTTCTTCAATACACAGATGATCACAGCTTTATTAATTTCTCAGCCATTACCCACAATATTTCAGAACTCTTACTGAAATCATTATTCCTCCTTCAAGAGTAAGTATCTGAATAACCTGACAGTATCTTTTCATCATCGTGTGGAACACTTTAATCACACCTGAAATTCCTCTCAAAAATAATGCTGGGATGTTAGTCCTCAGCCATGGGCTTTGCAGTTTTATTTCCTCAATTTTGTTTTGCAGGGACTTAGGAATCAAAACTGGCAAAATTTTTTTCTAGACTTGTATTTTTTAACAGCATTTTAGAAGGACTACTCCTTTTATGATGTGTTGATAGCAACACTTGATTGCTCAGAGTGCAACTCAAACAACACATCAGAAGATGAGCCTGTCTTGCAGTGTCTGAAGAACTGAAGAAATGCCTCTTCTAAAGCAGACTCAAGATTGCTCTGTTCAGAGGCTTTTGCACAGCAACTGTGGGTAAGGAAACAATCTTCAATGGAATTAAAACTTCTCTCAAGAGCTGACTGATTCTTCGTCATATAGTATAAACACAGACAGGCCTTTGAGCAAATTTTTTCAGATTAAGTCTTTTTGGTGCCTCCTTTAACAAAATAAAATATTTTTTTTTTTTAATTTTCCATGTAAATTTTACTCTGAGATTAAAATTAATTTCCCATTGTTCTTTTCTAGAAATGTATTTCTCTGAGAAAAATTTCAAAGTTTCTAGTGTTACAAGGTAAGAACAGGAAAAGTATTTCCTTTTTTTCAGACTTAAAAATACAAGTGTTAAATACCCAGGTTAGTAATATATTTAACTATCTGTCTATGCTACAAATTAAAATAGCAGCCTGTTTTGTTCTCAGATCTCTTACAGGTCTGTCTTGGTCATAATTTTAAAGGTGTGATTGCAGGCAAGGCTACAAAATGAACACTCCAGGAGTTGTGACATTCTTGCAGATCTCTTACGAGATCAGGAGAAGAGCTTAGCTACTTTCTCAACAAAAAATTTCTTCTCTGAACATGTGCATGAACTCTGGCAGCATTATCTGGTCCACCTCTTGTCCTGTGATAGGCTTAATCATCTATGTGGAACCAAAAATGGCTTGTGGCTAAACAAGCACCCTTAGCTGTCCCCCACTTGCCAGAACCGTGCAAGGAAAACCGCAACAGGAAGTACCAGTCCTTTCCTGGAAGCAGATTTGTCTTGTCCACCTTTCTTGTGATTTAAGGATATAACAGAATTTGGAAGAGAGAAGTCATTTTTGGAAGTGGAAATGTTAGGCTGGAGTAGGACTCTGTCCAAGACCTATTCGTGCTCAAAACTGTGAAGACCATAAAATGATTTTTTGAAGTTAGGAGCTGGTCTCTTCAGCCAACTAACTAAACCCATGATGATGTCAGTGGTATACTTAATGAAGGGGCTAAGAAGTCAGACCACATTGATAGTGTGTTTGGCTGAAAGTGCCTACTGGAAAAGAGAAACAGAAACTTCTTTTTTAATGAAGCTTTTTATTCAATTGTTAAATAGAAAGAGGTAATAACTTAACTGTGCAGACAAAAGGAGGAGTACACCAGATGTATCAAATTTGTACATTTGTATGGCTTGGAGAACAAAGTTTTTCAGGAAGATGAAAACTTTGATTCTTAATAGAATTAAATTTCATACTGATCCAAGCCAAGATAGTAACAAAGTAGGAAACACATAATTTCAATATTCACAGAATAGGTTCTTCTTCATTAAGTCAGTTGCGGATGCTAGATCTTCTTTGGGTCCTCACTGTAAATGAAATGAGAGAATACTTAGCTTTCAGAGGGCTCTGAACAAACTGTAGCATCTCTAAAATATGCACATGCTGAATCACATTTTATCTGGCAGCTAAGATTGCTTTATATTTGTGGACACATGAAAGTGGCACAGGGAGTTTTTAAATTTTTCTTTCCTTCCATAGCAACAGTGGACAAAAATAGATACTACAAAGAGACAATGCAAAATTGCTGGTTTGGTTTGGGTATACGGTCAAGTTAGTGCATTTCAGTGGATTCATGCAAACTGTGTGCTTGTTCTTATCCCATGGCAGATACAAGGCTGCATGACACAGCTGAGCTTCCCTTCCCACCAACACAAGCTGCACCGCTGAGCAGTTGCTGTGGGCTGCAGTCACACACACAGGAATTCCTTTATTCCAACTGGTACACACTAACTCAAAGCCTGTGGTCACTTAATTCTTTAGTTGTGGCCTTAGTTCTTAATTATTTCGGACTGAAGAAAATGTGTTCTAGCTGGAAAGGTTCCAGGAATCCTGACCATGGAAATGCTGCCTCTCTTGTCATGGGGCTGGGTGACCTCATTCACCATAGATCTGTCTCACCCTCTGAACTGTATGATTTAAAACTGCACCTTTTCCAGGGGAATGATATATTCAAATGCTGCATTACAATTTATTCTCTTTCTACTGTGCTAGTAACACTGGCAGTGTCATTAAATTGATTGCCCTTATTGGCACAGGCTTTGGAATGGCACATATCTGAGAGGGGAGGTGAACAGTGGCTAACCTGGTTAACACCACTAATTCTGAGTGTGGCCCCACCTGCATGAATGAATTAATGGGGTCAGTGTAGAACTGATCCCTTGTGTCACAAGGAAGGAAGGAAGTGATGACCCTCATGGAGAGCAGTTCTTCAATGTTTTTTCTGAGTGAATAGGAAGGTTGATTTGGCATGGACTGTTTTCTTTGCCATTCTCCTTGTCCTCAGACTTACCAGCAGTAAAGGTGGCTTGGAAACCAGAAGCTGTATAGGCACCATCTGTGATGAACTCCACGAGCATAAGATTACTAGAAGCAACTATGGTATTGGGTATCTTTGATCCACAGGTCTTGTCCATTAGAACCGGAGAGGACTTGCTGGAGCCATCATAAACTTTAACATAATCACCCTGACAGAGTCTAGTTGTCTGCAGATGAAAGGCCTGAAAGTGCAGGGAAACCTGGAAGGGAGAAGAAAATCAGCTTTTAATATATAAGTATACTTCTTTCATGGAATGTCCTTTAAAACAGACAGAATCTAAACTTTAGCCAAGCATGGACTCACAGACTAGAACTGCTTACTCAGCTTTACCTCTCTTCCCCTGAAGCCGCAGGGTTCAGATCTAATCGCTGAATGCTCCCATGCTCAGGGAGCTTTGTCTTGATTTTGCAAACCTGAAGCCCAACATGTGGAGGTTTTTCAATATCATAACTCTGAATTGTCTTTTCCTATACTTAGCTTAAGCTTATAAGAAGCAGACACTAGTCTGAAATTTTTCTCATGAGGAAGAGCTCATCTGGCAACTGCTGTACAAAGCAGAAGACACTTAAAGAAGTTCAACCATATTTCAAGAGCACTGTTAACCTGTGGTTACCTTTCTGGATCGGGTTCGGATAAGCCAGACACAGTTGGTGTTATCTGAGTAATTCCTTGGGTAGTTGGCAGATCTCAGTAACCCAGAAGGTCCATCAAGGATAGTGCTGCAGCGACCTGAGGAAAAAAGGCTTGTTTCAGGATTGCAGAAGATTTCAGTCATTTACAACTACAATCTCTTCAGAATGGACTGATCTCTGTTTTCTGATCTGTCAGCATTCATTTCAGAGTACTGGTACATCTTGATAAAAAGTTGTCCTAATGTTGTCCTAATTTTCACACAATGCATCAAAGAGGAAAGTAAAGTAGTGCTCTGAAAAGCATTCAATTTTTATTGATAAGCTCTGTCATTTAGCAAGAGATCTCCTTCTGCAACTTTGTAAAGAGTGAGAGGTTTCAATTCACTGCAGTTGGTGCCACTGTTTTCCATTCAGAAGGAGAAGTTAAGTGATCTCAGAAGAGTCAAGCACAAATATGATGCCTCTGTAATGCTTAAATTCTAAGCTTAGGAGGAGCTCTTGGGGCACAAGAGGTAATACTTTCATCAGTTTTTTCCCCTCTGATTCAATAAATTTCTGTGATTGTAACCTTCTAGCAGAGGTTACATATAAAGAGTTTAAACATACAAACTTAGAATGACAAACTTTTGAAAACTGGACAAGGCAACATGAAACTGTTCAAGTTCAAAGGAGCATACAACTGTTTTGTTTTGGCTCAGGTCTTAAATACCAGCT